>PVIH01003782.1:128296-153387 GCA_004025045.1 Sigmodon hispidus
GGACACAGAGATGCATGCCTGTAACGGAGAGCTGAGAAGGTACAGACAGGAGGATTTCAGAGAACTGGACACAGAGATGCATGCCTGTAACGGAGAGCTGAGAAGGTACAGACAGGAGGATTTCAGAGAACTGGACACAGAGATGCATGCCTGTAACGGAGAGCTGAGAAGGTACAGACAGGAGGATTTCAGAGAACTGCTGGCCAACCAGTCTAGCTGAGTTGGCAAGATCTACATTCAGTGGGAGACCCAATGTCAAAAGACAGGGTGGAAAGTGGTTGAGGAAGACATCAGTGTCAACATCTGACCTCCATATGCATGAAATTAATCAGCCAATCTCTCTCTCCCTCCTCTCCCACCCCAGCAGAGACTGTTTCTGAGACTGTGAATAGGATGATATGGTAAAGCCCACAAACACAAGTGTCTGGCTTATGAGTGTTCATGTGGCCAGCAATTGGATGATTTAAGGTAATTTTTATTTCGGCTGTTCTACTGTAGTTCTTTAATTTTCTAGCCATGTGCCTATACGAAAATTACCTAGACTTTCTGGGTCTCAGTTTCCTTATCTATAAAATGGAGAGAATAATTCCTGTCTCACAGGGCAGCAATGGGCATCTGATGGAATAAGGTTATGTGGCAGCATGCCTTCTACTGTGGCCTCTGTGAAAATAGTGTATATGAGGATTGTGAGAACTCCGTACCTGGTGGGTGGTAAAGGGAGGAGAAGCCAACCATCGGGGAGTGATCACATAGCCTAGGGGAGAAGAAGAGGCTGCAGTTCTAGGTGGATGGACAGGAGGGAAAGAGTTGCTACAGAACCAGCTGCAGGCCTATAGAGATAAAGGATGTGATACAGGATGCCAAAAGTACACAAGCAATCCAGGCTTATCTGAGTTGTCAACTTCTGTAGGTTAACCAGCTCAAATACCACCGTTGGGTACCAGCAATCTATTCTTTCCTCTCGGGCTCTGGAAATGGAGGCCACAGGACTAGCTCCTCTATAGATGATCCTTTAAGGGCTTTAAGACAGTGTGTTGTGCTGTGTTGTAGTTGTTGTAGTATTTTCTAAAGAATGATTATGACACATTTTAGAAATCATGATTCATGATGGTCAGGAACAACAGTTTTTGTATAAAGGTCCCATAGTCACCCACCACTGAGATCTCATACTACTTATTAATAAAGTTAATTAATATAACTATATTATAGAATCTTTCATCTTCTAATAGATGTGCCTGCTATAGACATTCATGGTAGTTGGCAGTTGGTCCTTGGAGTGAAAGAATCTCAAAACACAAGCAATAGAATATACACCAGCTTTCAAAGAAGCTTAAACAGAAGAGAGAGAAACTTTTTAAAACTGAGCTCTGAGTTTGTTTTCTTCCTCTTTCTCTGCTGTTACTTCCACCAAAATGGCTACCATTACCATTCAGCTGCATCCTCTTGGCCAACAATTTCTTATTGGTACATTTTGACCAATTAGGAGGATTACAGTGTCCTGATTGACCTCTTGGAAGGAGTGGGTAGACTTGTCCTTCTCTCTGAACCACAGAGTAGGTCTGTGTGAGCTGCTAGAAGGGGTACTGGAGGATGACAGTCATGAATATTCCCTGCAGTATTTCAGTGTTAAATGTTCATTTTCTGCTTGCTAAGACAAGAGCTGTCTTTGTTGCTCATCAAACTATCTTTAGCACAGTGCTTGGTGTGTGAATGTTCCCACTGATGAACAATGCATTAGATACTTTAGCAAGCTAACTGGAAATTTCTGCATCTCTACTAATGTTTATAGGAGCGACATTAGTTTTTTTTTTTTTTTTAATTTGAGGTGAAATTCACATAACTAAAATGAACTATCTACAGATACATGATTTGATAGTATTGGATGTATTCATACTGCTTTGCAAATGACACTTATTTCAATCTGCAAAACATTGTCATAATCTCCAAGAAAACCCTCAAACTCTTGGGCAGTTGGCCTTTATTTCTTTCTTCCCCATGTCCTGGCAATCACCAGTATGTTTTCTGTCTTTATGATTTTACCTATATTTCCTATAACATACCCTTCCTTAATGAAAGCAATGAAATCCAGTGAATATTTCTTCTTGTACTCATCAACAAACAGAAAAAAAAAAACCAAACCAAAATAAAACCAAATGCCAAGCCCCTAACATTTGCAGACAACACACTAGCATGGGCTGGCTTGACTGAGAGAAGTGTTGTGGATCTATCTGAGTCCTTCCCTAGAAGTCATGCCCGGTTGGGTAATCTGGTAGCAAGTTCTGAAGACTTACCAAAATTCAGTCTTCTGTTTCTACTTATCGCTGCCTGCATACTGCCTCTTCTCTGCTCAAATGAGGTTTTCTATTGTTTCAGAACACATGGCAAAAATGCCTTCTCCCTAATCATCAGGGTGACATCCCTTCTGTTCTTCCCACATCCAGAAGCTAACTGGCCCTGGGCTCCACTTCCTAATTTCTAGGGGAGTAAATCGATTGGTGGAGCTTGACTGATGTCCACCCCTGCTGCATACTGTGGTCTCAGGGCAGTGCTCTCTGAATGCTGACGAAGGAGCTTTATGGAGAGCAGCAGAGGATGTCATGGATCTAAGCCAGCAGGGAGTGGGACCAGTAGCAACTCCAAGCCTGGGGCATCTCCCCTGGAGACCTGCCTGTTGCTCATAAGCCAGAGGGCTGCTCTGGCCTCCCCAAGCGTGGCTGTAATTGATTTTGCTTTAGAGGATTTCATGGCCCTTCTTGAGATAATAAAAAGGACTAACATAAAATTCTTCCAAACAAAATCAATTGCTTTCCTTTCCCCCAGCATGCAGAGGCAATGTGCCATTCCTTTGAGTAAGCATTCTTCTGAAGCACTGGTGCCTGGGGTTGAAGGGAGGCTGGTGGTTTGGAGGGCAATGGTGCCAGTTGGGGGTCACGTGGATCTGAATTTCATGCTCTTCTTAGATCTTTGCCCCATTTCCTGTCTCAGGAGATTCTTTTCCATTTTCCTGACAAGTCTTGAAAATTGGCTGGCCTCTTAAAGTCAGAGAAAAGAGGCTAAGATACAATAGTGACAGGTTAATGATGGAGACTCCCACTTAAGCTTTTTGGAAAAGGCACCTTCTGAGAAATGGTCAGGAGAATGGCTTTAGTGTCTTAGATATCTGTAGTATCTGCAGGTTCTGTCAACAGCTAAGCAGTAGGTTTTTTTTTTTTTTCTGGAAAAACATGGCCGGTTGTTTTTCTCTGAGACCTTGGGCTTCCTGTAGATCTCTTGGAGTACACAGTGGCATGGTTATATACTTGTGTATGTGCTGGGAGACCTGTAGTTACTGCTGGGTGTCAAGTGAGAAGGTTGGCAACGTGTATAGGAGGTCAGGGGATCTAGAGAGGGGACCTTCAGGCTCAATCCTGGCATATCTTACTTGGAGCTGTGGGTTTTGGACTACTTGCTTTTATTTTCCAGGTGTCAGCTTTTTGCTTTGTCACATAGAGAAGAATCCCTGTGTTCTTTCTCTGCTATGCAAGACTACCAGGAAGAGGGTTGATAAATGTGAGTTTAAAATGCTTGTGAGCAATTCATCTGCCTCTCTGGATATGGGAAATATTTTGGTCATTGCAACCATGGTTGCTAGTTGATTATTATAGTTAATAATAAACAATGATCCACAAAGACACCCATGCCAGCAGTGCTGGGGGAAAGCTCATTAAGGGAAGGGTCTTTACTTTGTTATATATTTAGAAAAAGATTTATTTAAAAAATTTAAACACGTGAGTGTTTGCCTGCATGTAGTATGTGCATCATGTGCATGCCTGGATCCCTGACAGTGGATATGCAGATGGATGTGAAGCTGGGTGCTGGGAACTAAACCCAATCCTCTGTAAGAGCAGCAAGTACTATAGATTGTTGAGCTGCCTCTCCAGCTCCTTGTTATAAATTTTATATATTGTCACCCTCTAGAGAGTGGAGGGGCAAGCTTTAGCCCATCTATACTCATGTAAACACACTCCTCAATGACCTTGAACTCAATTCTGTGCAACTCTAGAATTGTTCAAAGTGACTACAGGGATTCTGTGGACCACTGTGAGGATGCTGGGAGTATAGCAATGGTGTTGTTACTTAACAGTCTCATCCCACCCAGAGGAATTTGGATCTACATCCACTTCTGGCTTAGTGCTATCTTTGGTTTTTCATTCAGAGAAGAATCTAGAAGTGTCCATAGCACCATGCTCAGGAACAGCTTCTAGATTGCTTTTTTCTCCTTTTCTCAGGGATTGTTGATCAACCCTGCTGTTTCCAAGTTGCTTAGACAGTGTGGAAGTTTCTTTTCCTTGCAAAGTTCAAGAGTAATTGCCATGGTGGAGGAGAGGAGAGTAATTTGGACTGCATCATTTGGAGCTCTGCTTCTTGACTACCTTGTAGTTGGAGGAAATGACCCTTCAGGCTCACCATAGCATTTTCCTTTGAATAAATGACAAACATTCATCATGTACTACATCCCTTGCAACATTTCAGCCTGTCATTAATGACCTTATTGGAAAGAACATTTGATTTAAGAGTTAAACCTTTCATGTCAACCTCTTTAAGCTTGGATACATAGATTTAAAATAAAATTAATATGGTTTTAGCCTGCAGTCAAGTATAAATTCATAACTTCTCTGGGTTGAAAAATCAGCCATCTCCACTCTCCCTTTTAAAAAAGCAAATGTGCTAAACTCAATTCCTGCTAAGTCCTGAATATGTATTTGGATGCTTTCATTTATTTTTGACTAACTGATGGAATATCCTCTGAGGTGTCGGAAGAGTTATTATTGTATTTTAGGGCTCAAGGTTGGAGCAGTGAGTATCTGTTATTCTCTCTGATAGCTGTTCGTCAGACTCTGGACTAGTGACTGAGGAAAAAATTTGAGTAAGGAGAAAAGACAATGACTACAGTAATGACACGTGGCAGCATGGAAAGCTATTGTGAACCTTCGCTTTAATCTGCCTGGAGCCCCATAGCACACACTCATTTAACTTGCAATCGGAAAAATTCTGATCCTGACTTTTGCCTTGCCTTAGGATGCTCATGTGTGTGCAGTTCCATAGCTTGGTCCATTTCAGAAGTATTAGGCACACACACTCTGATTTTGCTTTATTGCTGTTTGTAGAACCATGGAGTTTATATCTGCCTTTGAGTTCCTGTCAGTTTCTCAGTGAGAGCCCTGCTATTGGAGGGCAGCAGCTAGCAGAGGTGTCTTTCTGAGAAAAAACCTTGGTTCTCTCCCTTTTTTGAAACAAGGTTTCTCTGTGTAGCTCTGGCTCTCCTGGTATTAGAACTGCAAACCAGGCTGGCCTTGGACTCACAGAGATCTGCCTGCCTCCACCTCCTGGGTGCTTGGATTAAAGGCATGCATCGATAATGATCAGCTTTAAAAACGTTTTATTTGAGATGGTTTCGGGGGATAAAGACCCTTGCTGCCAATCCTGACTTCCTGACTGTGAACCCACATAGTGGAAGGGAAATTGATTTCTGATGGTTGTCTTCTCACTTTCCACACGTGTGTCGTGGCACAAACGTGCCTGACACATACAGCTTCACCCAAATAAATAAATAAAAAATATAAATTGATGAAAAATGAGGCCAGATCTCATGTAGCCCAGGATAAACTTGCTATGTAGCAGTGATGATCTTGCACTTCTTCCTGCTTCTACCTCTTAAATCCTGCTGAGATTCTACCATACCTGGTTCATGCTGTACTGGAGACTGAACCCAGGGCTTCCTAGTCCTCTCCCACCTAACTACATATTCATACCTTCATCCTTTATTGAACAGAGAAAGTCTCTATCCTTATATTATGATTTGGCAGGTCCACTGGACATGGAATGGTGGACAACATAGATGTGGTCCCTGGTCTCATGGTTGTTCCATCCAGTGGAGAGACTGGTAACTAATAGAAAGTTGTTAGGAACTTCACAAATGTGGAGAGAGTGAAGCACAGACCTTGAAGGAATATATACCAGGAGATTTTACTTTGTCTTTGGTTCTGGGAGATTCATTGGAGAAAGTGACATTTACGTAGAGGCTTATACTGTTTGGTTCTCATGAGAGACCTGGGACTATAAAGCAGGCAGGCTTTTTCTCATACCACCTTGGTTAGTGTGTACAAGATGTTATGGTTAGAACATGGGAACTGCCATCCCATTCAGGTCACCTTTCCATTACTGCCATAGAGTCACCCAACCCTTGATAAACTTTCCAAAAAAATTCTCTTACCAAACATTTATATAATCTACTTCTACTTCTCATAGGCCAAGGTCCCTATGCCCCTGGGAACAATCATACTGACTCTTCAGAATTGATTAAATTCTAGGGTTTCCACAAGGTAGCCTCTCACATGAGGATTCCATTCTAGGTGAGGGAGTATATATACCTGAGAGATTCCACTATTCAATATCTTATGAGAAGAGGAAAAGATCCACATAAATTTAAAAAATTTGAGGATGAACCCTGGGCATTATTTGGGGTCACAGCTGTGCCTGTGGTCTGCCTGGACCTGAAAGATATAGCTAGGGATGAGTATCCCTGGAATCCAGAGCATGCAGAGCTCATTTGGGTCTCAGATGCAGAGGCTATGTTGCCAATTGCAGAGAGGCTTTGGGGAGTGCAGTGCCTACAGTAAGATCATCCCAACCTTGCCAGGTTCACCAGGAGGTATTTTTCTGAGACTGTGCTACTCTGTCTTCCCAGCTTGGAACTCTTTCTTCTGAGTTGTGCATATTCCACCAACTGAGGACGCCCCTGAAAGGCCTGTTGTGTCTGTGGCCTCCTCCACACTCACTGATCCTGCCTTCTGTTTTGACTCAGTTCTCTCTGTTGTGGACTCTATGGTGATAACCCTTCCTCATCTATCTAGTCACACTCTCATCCTGGAAACTAAGGTGTCCTGACTCCGGATCCAGCCCACTCTGTGCCAATACCTCACTCTGAGCCTCCAGCCCTGTTTTGAACGTGAAGTCTTTGTTTTGGAAAGCACGAGACAGGCTAATGAAGGAGGAGATGGGATATGAAGGGATGCCATTGTTGACCATAAACTATTGACCTGTGTGAAAACCTAGGGTGGGGTTAGATTGGCAGCAGGGGAGTTAGGAGAGGGGGAGGAGAGGAAGCTGAGTCTCCTGAGGTGCAGTTGTGGAGGAATGAGCTTCACGTAGGTGCTGAGGCCCTTGGAGGACCCATCAGGGGCTGAAAGGAATGAGACCTGCATCTCTGGCTCCTTCGAAGACTGGAGGATGGAGCCAACGTTCAGGACTGGGCCCCTTGTGGAGGACATCACAGGGGGGATCAGCTCATGATCTTTCCCCATCTCATAGCATCCTCAGCATTTGCCTTTGCTCTTTGTATTTGCTTCCATATCCCACCTACCATTCTGTTGGTTTGTTTCTCCCAAACAACTGGGACCCGCTTTCCCATGTCCTCGCTTCTTGAAGGTCGATGAAGGTTGGATTCAGTGTCTCTGATGTCTCTGGTTCTGAGAGGTTTATTGGAGAACATTTTCTCCATTTCATAAAGTTTTTAAAAAAATATTTTTATTTGGTGTGTGTATATGTGCATGTGCGTGTGTGTGTGTGTGTGTGTGTGTGTGTGTGTGTGTGTGTGTGTATAAACCAGAGGACAACCTACTAGCATTGCTTATCTCTTTCCACCATGTGGGTCCTGCAAGGCTTGGTGGCAAGCACCTTTATCCACTGAGCCATTCACTGACCAGTTCCAGAAAGATCCCTGCAGATGTGACCATAAATTCACTTAGGTGGTCAGGAAGTATGATTTTCATTTTTATAGCTGAATTTAGTATTTATTTCAAACTCTTATTATTCTAGATGAAAGGTACTTTATGATCTTGGAGCCTTCCTCTCTCTCCCACTGGTAGTACAGATCCTAGGAGTCTTGTGTCTTGGGGAGGGAGGACTTGGTACCACCCCATCACTGTGCCTGAGATGTCCTTCTCCTCATGTGACATCACTGTGCCTGAGATGTCCTTCTCCTCATGTGACTATTGGTCCATGAAGGACAAATAGTACTTCAGGTCTCGTAGTAAAAGCGAGCAAGTAGGCCCCTCCCTCCCCTCTTCTCTCCTCAGATTCATCTCTTTCCATTTTTAAAAAGCTGTTTCCCCAGGCTCATAAATAAGATGTGCACACAGCTCTCTCTTGACTCTTTGCCTCAGACATTCTCTCTTTAACTCTTAGGGTGGAAGATGAGAATTTGTTCCTTTCGTGAAACCCTTTCCACTCTCGTATCATTCCAGTCCAGCTGTGTCACACACTTTCCTCTTGGTCACGTTTAAATGCATTATGGTTTTTTGGGGAGGGGATCAACTCTCCTAGAATGATATTAGTTGTGACATTTTGACGTTTTATTAGTTTTTCTGTTTCTTGTGTTTCTGGCTAAGTCTCCGATCTGACATGCAGTTTCTGTGTAGGCAGATCTCCTTTGCACTACCCTGGAGATATATCTGGACTTCAGGGCTCCTTTCCACCCATCTTGGTGCTTATCCTGTGAGTGGCCTCACCCAGAGATGCTCATTTCTCTTTTGCGTTGGATTAGGGTTAGGGTTAGGGTTCTTCTCAGTCTCATAGTTCCAGGTCTTTTTTGCTAACCAAGTTGTTCATGTTGGTGGAGTACAGCATCTGACGGTTTCCTCAAACAAGGATGCACACAGGGAAGCCTCTTGAGTCTATGAGTGTGTGAAACTACCCCACCCCCTTACCCCTCCAAGTCAGCCCTGATGATAATCGAGCCAGTGAAAAACTTTTAGGCTGAGAATAATTTTCAGCTAGAATTTTTAATTTGTTGCTTCATGCTTTTTTTAGGGTCCAGTGTTGATCATGAGAAGTCTTATAATTGTGTGTGTGTGTGTGTGTGTGTGTGTGTGTGTGTGTGTGCAGGTAAACCCCAGGGCCCACTATCAACTCAGTGCTGGGATTACAAACATACAGTTTTTGTCCTGGGGATCAAAGTCAGGTCTTGGTGCTTACTGAAAGATCTATCTCCTTGTCTTTCGAGGTCCTGCACTTCTGATGATGGAGTAAGGGAGGAAGGATGAGAGAAGAAGAAGGAGAGGGAGGAGAAAGAGGGAGGGAGGGAGGGAAGGAGAGAGAGAGAGAGAGCCAACTAGATGAAAACTGTGGCTTTTATAACCTGATCTCAAGCTTACCATTGATTCTTCTGTATCCTGTTGGTCACACAGCCTGACCATGACACCATTAGGAAATAATGTAAATGTGAAATCACTAGGGTTTATCTTGGGTCATCGTCCATCAGTCTATCAAAGATATGCATTATCTTCTGCCTCTGGGGGCTGAGCATGCTAGGCAGGTGCTCCCTCATTGAGCTACATCTCCAGTCCCACCATCTTGCTCTTAACACAACCTTTAAATATTCTCACTTTCAGAGCTTCAGCTGTCAGGATGCATGTCATCTCTGCTCTCTTTTGCCTCTCTGAGGCTCTGAGTTCATTCTCTTCTCCTGATGATCTCTGGACGCCCCGCTGTGACCTTGCTCTACCATAGACCTTTGCATTCTACTCTTCTGTTTCTGTATGTGATGGTTTGATTTAAAAGATCATTGGTACCCTCGTTCATTTGGATGATTTGTTTCTGCACCTTGTTCTCCTGTTATTTTGCATTGGTTGGTGAGGCAAGAAGGGGGTGGAAGGAGATTTGATTGTAACCGTTTTGAACCAGATGTCCTTCTGGGAAATGTCTGGTTAGTCCATCTTTTGTCCTCTTTATATTTAGCTCCAATTTTAATTGGTCTTAATAATAAAAACCTGGAGTCAGATATCAGGGTAAATGCTGAAAAATGAGAGAAGCAAAAGAGCAGCCATAGTTATCTCTTACCTCTATAACTCCTCAGCTCCTGTCTCTGCCCACCTTATATTCTTCTCTCAGCCCAGCTATAATATCACTTTCTGTTTTCTCCTCCCAAGTGCTGGGATTAAAGGTGTGTGCCACACTGCCTGGCCTCTATGGTTAACTAGGGCTGGCTCTGCCCTCTGATCTCCAGGCAAGCTTTATTTGTTAGAGCATAAACAAATTATCACCACATTTATATATCTTCTTTCATTTTTTAAACATGTGTATATGTGAACATGTGTATGTAAACATGGGTTTGTGCACACACTCACATAGACACACACAGAGGCAAGCACATACGATGTGTGTCTGTGTGTGTATGTGTGTCTCTGTGTTGTAGAAGTCATCGGGCAACTTTGTGGAGTTAGTTTTCTCCTTCCACTTTGTGACTGTCAGGGGCTAGACTCAGGTCACCAGGACTGTGAAGAAAAAGAGAGGAAATAGTTGTCCCACTGTTGGTTACTTTTGAATGCATTACAATTTTGAGGGGAAACCAGCTCTCCTAGAATGATATTAGTTGTGACTTGGACATTTTATTAGCTTTTCTGTTTCTTGTGTTTCTGGCTAAGTCTCCTCTTATCTGACTTACTTCTGACTTGCCTCCAGGCCCATTTATGTAACTTCTGTGCCCTGAATCCACCCTCAGTTAGGATGTTCATCTAAACAGCGATTCTCCACCTTCCTCCTGACTTGGTTTCCAGATCCTCCCTGCTGCTTCCAGAGTTCCTGTTAAAGAGCCATCCTTTTGCTAGTCATAGTGGTGCATGTGAAGAACATTGTGGTCAGTATGTGAGTCACAGTTGGCAGCATCAAAAGATAGCATTGGACTGGGAAGTGGCTCAGTGGAGAAGGTACCTGCTGTGCAAGTTTGGGGACCAAGCCCAGATCTCTTAAAGCCATATAAATGGGTATAGTCAGTTGTTTCTGTCCTGCCCAGCCAGTCCCACAGCAGCTTATGAAATAAATGACTCTGAGGCTTAATAATAATTACAAGCCCTTTGGCCTATGGCTCAAGCTTATTACTAACTAGCTCTTACACGTAAATTAACCCATGATTCCTATCTACGTTTAGCCATGTGGCTGGTACCTTTTCTTCAGTGCAGCATTCTCATCTTCCTTCCTCTGCATCTGGCTGGCGTCTTCTTCTTTCTGCTTTTCTTCTTCCCAGAATTCTCCTAATCTGATTGCCCCACCTCTACTTCCTGCTTCTACTGACCAATCAGCATTTTATTAAACCAGTATAAGCAGCAAATCTTTACAGTGTACAAGAGCAATATCCCACTAGGTGGGGAGGCCTGCCTGTGATCCCAGCACTCAGGAGGTAAAGACTGGGGGCTCTGAAGGCAAGCTGGCTGGCTGGACTAGCTGAGTTGATAAACTACTCTGCATTTGGAAGAGATCACAACTCAGCAAACAAAGCAGAGCATGATTGAAGGAGTCATCTGTTGTCAACCTCTGACTTGCACACATATGTGCCCACACATGTACATACACCATAGTCATGAAGCACATATATGTGAAAAAATATAAACATTTCTACATACTGGATGGTTTAAATAACACACACTTTATCTATCTATCTATCTATCTATCTATCTATCTATCTATCTATCTATCTATCTATTATTTCTCCACAATTGTGGAGGCTGGAAGGATGAGAAAGGTGCTGAAATGGTTGGTGTTTACTGTGATCTCCTTGGCTCACAGATGTCCATCTTTCTTCCATGCTCTTATGATCTGTACAGAACCATCCATGATGTCTAGCTGAGTGTCCACATTTCTTCCTAAAAAGACACTAACAAAATTCCCAAAGGGACTTATTTTAACACATCTTAAAGGTCCCAAAGCCAAGTGCAATCACACTCAAGTCCAGGCAGTTAGGACTTCAGTGTATGAATTACAGAGGGACATAACTTAGACCATAAATAATAGTGTTTCCTCATCTTACTGTTGGTGAGGCCTCTTAAAATACCGAGAAATTGGTAGCTTAGGAAATAATCTTTGGTAAATAAAACAAAAAGCTCACAGCTGTGAAGAGGTGCAGGCTGACACTAGGGATCATAGACTATCCATTACTGTTCAGGGATGTCATCCTGGCAATCAAAAGTGTCTGACAGGACTCGGTCACTGTCTCTGTCTCCATATTCCTCCATCTTTTCTACCTCTCTCTCTGCTTAGCTGTGTTTAGTTTCATTCCCTGTCAAGCTGATTGAATTATTTTTTAATGACTACCAATGCAATAGAGGAAGGACATATGGCTTATGCCCATGGGGATGCAGAGCTGTCATAGAAGGGCAGGTCTTTTAGTACCCACGTCTTCTCTGCCATTTTGTGTGATGGTCAACCAAGTATGGCCATGAGAAAAGCCACAACAGAGGCTCAGAAAAACTAGCTTCATCCTAGAAATAGGATGCATGGTCTACTATGCAGGGCCACTTAAGAAAAAAACAGAGTGTTTAGGTAGTAGAGGAGACAGGAAGGAGGGAAGTGCCTATGTCATGCCTTTATTGTCATTTACATAGGCAAGGCACAGCAAAATAGCACAGGGAACAAACTTAGGGCTTGAATTCAGAAAGTTGTTTTAAGGTGTTGAAGAATTGCCACAAACAGCAAATCAAAAGCACAAGGAAGAGAGGGTTCAGTCAGAGCTTTAGGGCCCCTGGAGATACCCATAATGTCGCAGGATTCAACATCTCTTAACTGTGCAAATGACTTTACCAGTGAGTTAAGCTGTTTCCTTTTGGGTTAATGTCACATGCCAGGGCTTGAAGTTCTTGGAACAGGAAGTCAGGAGAGGAGAGGAGAAGATGAGCTTTAAATGGGGGATAGTAAAGGCAGTATGGAGCCCATGAGCCTGCACTGGAACTCAGGATAGACTAGAACCCACTTTAGCCCTCATGGTCTCTGACCTTGGTGATATGATTGTCCTATAGGAGAAGTAGGGCCCTGCATTGCAGACCTGGACAGATGCTGGCCAAGAGAAGAAGGAGGTGACAGAGGGTCCAGGGAAAGCTGAGGACAGTTGTAGATTCAAAAGCTGTCCTTGTAGCAGGTAAGTGACAATCTGCTGAGATAAAAATAAGATGATAAACATTCTGGGATCTTGGGATATTCAAGAGCCCCTGATGCGGAGAACAATACAATTGGTGATTGCCTCAGTCTTTCAGGTATGAGAACATAGTCTGATGGCTTCTTCCCACATTCCAAGTCATTCATAAAACCCTCCCATGGGGTTTACCTGGATTAGAAGCATGTGGGAAGTGAAACCTTGTGAAATCACAGAGCTGATACAGCACTGTTGTTCAGCTGGAACGGCAAAGAGTGCACCTGCCTATGTGTATGTACGCACACTTGCCCACAGCAGTGGTTGTGCAGAGAATGTGTGGACAGTGCAGATTGGAGAGCCTGCCCATGTGTATGCATGCACACTTGTCCATAGCAGTGGTTGTGCAGAGAACGTGTGGACAGTGCAGCCTGGAGAGCTAGAAAGGAGAATTGCAGGGGACAAGGAGCTATTCTGAGGGCTGAAATGTGGGGGCTCTCATTCTCAGTTCATCTTCCCTAAGAACCACTGTGAACAGCCTCTGACCATCCCATGGGGTACGTAGGAGCCGTGGCTGCCAACATTCTTTTCTTTCTGCTTTTTTTTTGTTGTTGTATTTCAAAACTTATTTTTTTTTTCCCAAGGCCTGGCATGTTGTTGTTCAAGAGTCTGAGGACCATCCAAGGGTACTCAGAATTGAAGGGCTTACATGGATACTCACCAATACCTGGTTCTGTTTCAATGGCAACGTCAAGAATCTGTGTGTTTTTTTTTTTTTAATAGATTTTAATGGTACAAAACTTCAACTGTAGCAGTTATATTGCAGCTGGTGTATTTGGATGTAGTTGGTTTAGATACATAAGTTTGAGATGAGGATTGAGGGTGGATAAAAGGGAAAGAAAGACTGAATGTGTTGGTAGTCAGGTCACGGTCACTTTAAGAGTCAAATGATGCTTTATGGTGAAGTGATTGTGGAGCTACTCAGCACTTCCTTCTTGAAGAGTTCTTGCCTTGATGGATGGAAATAGGAAAAAAAATTATCCTGAGGGGGGTAACCCAGACCCAGAAAGATAAACATGGCATGTACTCACTCATAAGTGCATATTAGATGTAAAGCAAAGGAAAACCAGGCTACAATCGACAACCCCAGAGAAGCTAGGTAACAAGGAGGACCCTAAGAGAGACATTCATGAACCCCCTGGGAAGGGGAAATAGAGAAGATCTCCTGAGTAAATTGGGAATATAAGGGGTAAGGTGAGGTGAGAAGAGAACCTGAGGGAACAGGATGGTACAGTTGGGGGAGGGGCAGAGAGGGAGAGCAACTTGAAATAGATATCTTGATAGAGGGAGCCATCTTGGGGTTAGGGAGAAACCTGTTGCTAGGGAAATTCCCAGGAATCAACAAGGATGACCCCAGCTAAAACTCCAAGCACTAGTGGAGAGGCTGCCTGAACTGGCCTTCCCCTGTAATTAAATTGATGAACACCCTAATTGTCATTATAGAACCTTCATCTAGCATCTGATGGGAGCAGATGCAGAGACCCACAGCTAAGCACTGGGTGGAGCTTCCAGTCCAGTTGAATAGATGGAGGAGGGATTATGTGGGCAAAGGGGTCAAGATCATAATGTGGAAACCCACAAATACAGCTGACTGGGAGCTCACTGACTCTGGACTGACATTTGGGGAATCTTCATGGGACCAACTAGACACTCTAAATGTGGATGACAGTTGTGTGGCTAGGTCAGTTTATGAGGCCTCTGGCATTGGGCCAGGATTTATTCTTAGTGCATGAACTGGCTTTTTGGAGCCCATTCTCTATGGAGGGATTCAAGGGGGTGGGGCTTAGTCCTGCTTCAACTTGATGTGTCAGACTTGGTTGACTCCCTATGGGAGGGAGGCCTTATCCTCTCTGCAGAGTGAATGGGGGTGGTGGTGGGGGAAGTTGGGGGTGAGTGGGAGAAGGGGAGGTAACAGGAACTGTGGCTTGTATGTAAAAAAAAAAAGCAGACCCTTTAGAATAAAAAAGTAGGATTCATATATTAAAAAAATAAAGTTCAAATACATAAAAAAATTGTTCTTGCCTTAAGATACATCCTGTGATATTTAAGAGCTCCTGATGCACAGAACATTATCCTTTATGCTCAGTAAGGATAACCTTCAGCATTCATGCATTCTACCTACCATTTTCTGAGAGTTGATGGTGTCTCAGGCTCCATTACATATGAGATCATGGTTCTACACCTTAGGGATCTAGATACGAATATTGAGAGGTGAGTGAACAGAACAGAATGGGCTGGGAAGGCTACTTGTTAAGTCATGGCATGATACAAAGCACCTGGGTGAATACACCAGTCTAGTCTTCTTGTTCTATGGAGTATAGTGCAAGGGCTAGCCTTCCTCCTAACCTTCTGCCACTTTCAGACCGATTCTCATCCATCTTCATGAAGTCCCAGCCATCAAGTCAACAGTACAATAGTCTATAAAAGGAAGGTTCTGAAGATGATGATGAGGGAGAGACATCAGAGACAGTGTCTCAGTCAGGGTTACTATTATTGTGACAGAACACTATGACTAAAAACAAGGTGGAGAGGAAAAGCTTATTTGGCTTATACTTCTTTCTACATCATATACATCATAATCCATCATTGAAGTAAATCAGGACAGGAACTCAAATAGAGCAGGAACCTGGAGGCAGAAGCTAATGCAGAGGCCAAGGAAGGGTGCTGATTTCTGGCTTGTTCATCATGGCTTGCTCAGCCTGATTTCTTATAGAACTCAGAACCACCAGCCCAGGGGTGGCCCTACCCACAATGGACTGTGCCCTCTCACATCAATGAATAATTAAAAAAAAAAAAAAAAAACACCCTACAGGCGTGCCTACAGCCCAATCTTATGGGGACATTTTCTTAGTTGACACACTCTCCTCTCAGATGACTGGCTATAGTTTGTGTCAAATTGACATAAATCTAGCCAGCACACAGAGCAAGGGGGAGCTTGAATATATCTGTATCTATCTATATCTCTCTATATATTTGTTGCATGTTAGGCATCTGGACTTGGCGGTCAGTTTCTCTGTGTCCACTGAGATTATCTACCTAGTCCAGCACTATGCCCTGCTGCCCACCCACTTTGAGAGTCTACCTTTCTTAGCTTTCTCAGTCTGTTTGATGGAGTAGAATCTCCCAATGGCTCTGTTTATAGCATTTCTTGTCCTTACAGGCAATCGAGAGAGGCATCAATGAACTTCAGAGGTCCATTTAGCATTGAAACTGATTTAAAGTGGCAAAGGTACAGAGATAGATGTCTGTGTGCAAATGGGATTCTTCTCTACAACTGTGTTTACATAAAGGGCTCATGGCCAGATTTTTCTCCACATAAGGATTTTATTTTGTGTGAGGCGAACGTGATAACCACTACACTACGGAAACACAGCTAAGGATTTTATTTTGTACCATTCCCAGAGGAAGTATAACTGATATGAAATTTGTGGATTCACTCATGATTTTACCAAACTGGAGCTTGGAAAGCAAAGCAGAAGCTGAGGTGCAGGGAGCTCAGTTGGGAGAATTCTTGCCTTTCATGCAAGATGCACCATATAAACTAAGAGTGGTGGGTTGCACATGCCTATAATTCCAGCATCCAGGAGGTAGAAGCTGGAGGATCAGAAGTTCAAGACCATCCTCAGCTATATAGTGAGTTCAAGACCAGCTTGGGCTAGAGACCCTGTCTATAAACCCTTACAAACAACAACAACAACAACAACAACAGCACAGGATGCATTTTTATGCTTTTGAGCAAGAAGCTTCTGATTGAGTCAGAGGGACAACACCAATAGATCCAGAGATGGGCAAAAGTGGCTGCCTTGGCACTAGATTCTGCAGAATCAAACCAATTTGCCTCAGAAAAAGTTATCTCAATTTATTTTACTTTGTTTCTGCAAGTTAAACAGGATTAAATCCTCATTAGACGTTCACTCCATACTTGTCAAATACGTACACTTAGACTTGTCTGCGCATCAAATCTCAAGTCCAACTTGGGCATCATCTGCTCTGGTTTATAGGAAACTTTCCGAGCTGCTTCTAGCCACATCCTTTCCTGATGAGAAGATGTATCCTTCAGTTCTTAGAATGTTGGACTCAGACCCTCACATAGCTTTCGAGAATGCAGAGCATGACCAAAAGATACTTAAATGAGTAACAGGGCTATACAAAAGAAATGGATAAATTCAAAATATCTAAAAACCAATGACCACTCACAGGGTTCTAGTATTTTATTTTTGATGATCATTTTTGACTTCCATTGTGATTTTGAGCCATCATAGAAGGCATGTTTGGTGGGTTTTTTTTTGTCACAATGGAGTTTTCTGTTTGTTTGTTTTTTTTTAAAAAATCATTTTCATGGTGGCCCAGCTCCAGCAATAAACAAAGTTCTTTCCTTACCATCACCCAGGGTCTGAGATGTCAGAGTAGATGAGTGTTTAAAGAGAGAAAATTAGACTTCATCAGGTCCCCTGTGGCCTTCAGAGCTCTGTCAGATGGTCTTATTGGATGGAAATAAAAATGATTCTATTTTTTTGGCACAAGAATTTTGGCTAAGATAAGACCAGCAGGACCATTCTGCTGAGGCTGATGGCAAAGAAGAGCACTCGGGATAAGTATGTGTACCGAGCTGGCTCACCATGCTTGGAGCTAGTTCTCTGTATTCATAACCTGTGACTGTCCTTAAGGGGCAGATTAAAATTCAAAGCATGCAGATCCTTGGCTGTTTGATTTCAGACACAAAATTGGAAACGGGCTGATAAACATACACAGCACGAATCTCACTCCCAACCCCTCCGTGTTCTGTTACACTAGGCTCACCAGTGAACTGGAACTCAGCCAACTGTGGCCTAGGTCCTCCCTCCCCTGCCTGCCCTGGGTAGGCATCCCACTATCACAGTGAAGACTCTCCTAAACTACCTACTTTTTTGTGTATTTGATAGCTGATACTCAGAGGGGCTCTGATAGGAGTAAGCTGACATTCACTTGGCTCCTTTTCTCTAGAGTCTGGGGTGGGAAAGACTCACCTATATAGGGTTATCCTCACCTTTTCATGAGGACAGCCAAGATCTCACAATATTCATAAGATCTATGTTATAGTAATAGCTCTGGGACCTGATATCCCTGATCCTTATAATTCGAGGGTGTGGCAGAAGTTTTTCATTGTTCAGGGTTCTTTCTCTTGCCTCCCTTCTAAGTCTTGGATTTGGGAATTAAGTTTTGTTTTAGTAATTATTGAAAGCTCAGATAACAGAGCTTGTCACCTGCCTTGAAGAGTTGTCTTAGACATCACAATTAGAAATAGACCTGAAAGTCTCCATTCAGACATTCTCATTTACACTTTGGGATACCTGAACAGCACCCTCCCCAACTGATGCCATGCTAGAGGCACTAAGGCACCATTCTGACCTAAATGCCCAGCACATAGACACCTGCTGAAATGAGACCAAAGACCTAATCTGTCATAGTCCATAGTCTCTGTCCTGTCTAGTTTTGTGTTTTAACTTTACAGAGCTAGAGTCATCAGAGAGGAAGGAGCCTCAGTTGAGGATCCAGCTGTAAGGCATTTTCTCAATTAGTGATCAACTAGGGAGGGCCCAGCCCATGATGGGTGGTGCCATCCCTGGGCTGGTAGTCCTGGGTTCTATAAGAAAGCAGGCTGAGCAATCATGAGAAGCAAGTCAGCAAGCAGCTCCCCTCCATGGCCTCTGCATCAGCTCCTGCCTCCAGGATCCTGCCCTGTTTGAGTTCCTGTCCTGACTTCCTTCAGTGATCGACAGAAATGCTGCAATGTAAGTCAAATAAACCCTTTCCTCCCTAACTTGCTTTTTGGTCATGGTGTTTCATGACAGCAATAGAAATCCTAGCCAAGACAGTTCCAAAAATGTACCAACCTTGCTTTTTGGCTTCTGTAGCACGGCTTATTGCCAACTGTTCTTGCTAACTGAAGTGTGTCAACCAGGATATGGTTTTTGTGCATAAAAGCCAAGAACAGTAAGGGTTGTGGCTGCATGATTTGGGCAAGTTCCATGTGTAGCCCGTTGGCTGGGAAATAAAGACTCTCTGTTAGTTTTGAGAGTCTGTGTGCTCTCTGAAGGTGTCACCTTGTAACACCCTTAGAGGAAATGGACATTTTTTTTTTTTTTTTGCCCCTAATGGCACAGCATCTCGTAACATTAGATTCTAGACTGGTCTGGTATCTTTTACAATCTGAGGTGTCTAGCTACAGAACAAAGCAATGGAAATTAGTGAGGTGAATGTGATAACTACTATACTTCCCAAACCAGAACAAGTGGGAATTCATGATTATCAATTCATAGATTTCTCATTTTTTAACTATCACAGTTTGCTATTAATGATAGTTGAGTTTTATAAGTTCTGACTATTACTTTTGAATATTAGTAGAGTTATGGGTCTTTTTAGAGATAGGTGGTTGGAAATACAAACTGAGTGTCTGCTTACATCAAATTGCCTTTTTAGGTATTGCTTTTCCCCCCAGGTGTGGACTTAAGAGCCTAGGTCTATGCTGTGAGAGTTCAGCCCTTAAAACCCAAACACAGCTGACTGAAGCAGATTGGACACCTACCCTGGAGGATCTATGACATGTTGAGTGAATCTGTGCTCTCTACTGATAAATTAAATAAAAATATAGAGAGATCATCTGGCTTGGATGGGGCTGGACAAGGGACAGTCATGAAATTTGAGGCCAGAATTGGTGTAAAGGCCGGCCAGCCATGTTGGCAAGCAGAAGGGGCATGTAGATTAGAGCCTTGCCCAGAAGCTGCTCTTCAAGAGAATGAATAGAAAAAAAGGTGAGGGAGACATGGGGCGTGCACACACACAGACACACACAGACACACAGACACACAGACACACAGACACACAGACATACAGACACACAGACACACAAACGAGAGAGAGAGAGAGAGAGAGAGAGAGAGAGAGAGAGAGAGAGAGAGAGAGAGTTGTAAAGAGTATACTGCATCTATAAATGGCTTTCCTACCCATGAATACTTTGTTGCTTGGTTGGAATAATTTTATCTATCCTGAGAGGGTTTCTTTTCCTCTCTCTCTCTCTCTCTCTCTCTCTCTCTCTCTCTCTCTCTCTCTCTCCCCCCCTCCTCTCCTTCCTTCTTCCTTCCTTCCTTTCTCCCTCCCTCTCTCCTCCCCTCTCTTTCTCTTTCTTCTTTTTTAACCAACATTTCTGAACAAGAATAATGTAAGTCTGGAGCTGATTAGTCAGTCATGAACAGGTCTAAGTGAGAAGATGTGTAGAGCTAGGTTCAAATGAATCTTTTCTGAAGCTCGAGCAACCAGAGAAATAGTCCCTCTTGGCGTAAATGTCCTGGAAGCTTGAGGAGCAGAGGATGGACAATCAGCAGCAGACATTAGAGGCCAGGCAGCATGCTAGTTGCTTTACACGTGCATCTTACTGTCATTTGGTAGTTCTGGCAGGTTGGATGATGACCCCACAAATACATTCACATCTGTGACGGTTAATTTCCATTGTCAGCTTGCCTGGACTTGGAATCACTAAGGAGACACACTTCTTGTGTGTGTATGTGTGAGGACATTTTCTAGAGAGTTTTTACTGAGGGGGGAGGATTCACCATGAGGGACCCAAGGGGGAAGTTGAGGGTAGATGTGATCAACTGGTATACTTGTATTAAATTTCTAAAGAATAAATAAAAGGAAAAACCCTACCCTGAGTGTGATTGCCATTATACCATGGGCCAGGGTCTAAAACAGAAGAAGGAGGAAAGCAGAGGCAGCCAGCTGAGCATCCATATTCATCTCTCTCTGCTTCCTGACTGTGGACACAATGTGGTCAGCCGCCTCAGGCCCCTGTAGCCCTGCATCTCTGCCACGATGCCAGGAGCTGAAATCCGCCCCCTCCCCAGTTTAGTTATTTTGCCCCAGAGATGAGAAAATCCCAACCTCCAGAATGTTCATCTTACATGACAAAGGAGACTTTGCAGATATGATTGAAAGTGGATAATTGAGATGGGGTTTTTCTAGGATGTCTTGGTAGGTCAGGTGAAACCACAGAGGTTCTTTCAGGAGACTCAGATTCAGAGGAAAAGGTGACACAATGAGGCAGAAGTTGTCATGATGTGCTTTGAGAATGGGAGCAGGAGCTATAACGCAAGAAATATGGGCATCTACAAAAGCATCAGCAAGCAAGGGAGTGGGCTCTCTGATATTCCTCTTGGAACCTTCAGACACAACATCCCTGATGACCTTGATTCAGACTCCGAGCTCCTGAACCATAAGAGAATAAACCCTGTTATCTTTTTTTTTTTTGGAACAAAGTAGTATTGTGGAGTTATTTATTTTATTTATTTGTCATTTTCTTTTTTTTCCTTCTTTATTTTGTATTTATCAAAAAAAAAACAGTAAAAAGAATTTAAAAATGCGGAAGAGTCAACAATAACTATACAGAGGATAATAATCATAAGCATGGCTTATCAAGGGTGGAAATGCAAATAAGATTACTACACATATATTTTCTTTGTGTTCAGCTTTCCCTCTGAATTTTTTTTTCCATCCATCCCTGTATATCCTTATTGAAGGTCTCTTCCCCCTCCCACCACATCTGGTCATTTTTCTTCTCTGCAACTCCCCATCCCCTCCCTTGGCAGGGAGCAGACAGTCCTATGGTCCCACTGGCCCAATAATGCTTGGATCCGTCTTCACTCCCAGCCAAATCCAGTTTTGTCCCCCCTCCCTCAAGAGTGAGTCAGGTGTTCCTATAGATGGACTGGGATTTGAAGGGTCAGTCCAGGTAAACCCTGTTATCTAATATCAAGCCAGTAACTTGCATTATTTTTATAGCAGCAAACGGAAACTGATACAATGTTAATTTCCCATGCTTACAACAGGCAAAGCTCAATGAGGTTGAGTAACTAACTTGTCCAAGGCTACACAGATGGACCAAAGATTTGGCTGAACGCTGTGAATTCAGAACCTCTGCTTTTTCCACTTTTGAACACATCAAGGACTGTTTGAATCTAGTGGGTTATCTGTAGTCACAAAGACAGGTGGCATGACCTTTCAACATCCTTCCTGTCAACAACTGTAGAAATGCATGTAGTCCCCGAGGGCGGGGAAGCTGGCCCTTCCCAGCTAGCACAGGCTTCAGGATCACTTAGGTGCCCGCTTATTTCAGGATGGAGAAGTGGTTCTGATTTATGGTGGAGCATTCCCCAATTTCATGCCAAAATGATTCAATTACAGTCACCCTTAGTACTCAAGAGAGGCTTCCCGCTGGCTCACAAAGATGAGGCCAGGCGTGGCCTGGAGCATGTAAGGAAATTTCACCTTATTATTTATTGGAGAGAGCACAGCATTTCTCTCACTTTGGAGTAGGTTAGTTAATCATAATATATGAGAGAAGAGGGAGGAAAATGCTTCCTGTATCCAAAGCAAATTCAGGCTTTAATGAGGAAATAGGGCAATGCTTTGACTGTATTTTCCCTGGCTGCGTTGTTCTCTCAGCTCTGGGTTACTCCTGTGCTGCTGGAGGAATATACAAGTTGACTGACTTTCTGCTAGCATCAATCTTCTGGTTTCTATGGAGTAAGCATGTACTTTGTGCCAGGCACTGTGCTAGGCAACTTACAAGTAGCCTTTAAGCTGAGCATGGAAAGCAAACCTTGCTAGGCTTGCCTCACAGATCTGTTGGCTAACGGGCGCAGATAAATGATAGAGACAAATACATTTCGTGACCTAGGATTTAAAGGGAGAATATTCTGACCTTGGAGATTTTATTTTTTTCAGAAGTGGGATCAGGCCTTTTCTTCTTTCTTTTCTCCTTTTCCCCTTCAAGGTGTTGAGGATTAATCCCAGAGCCTTGCACATGCTTAGTAAGCTCTGACTTCAGATTAGGCTTTTTTATTTTTAGTTTTTGAGATAAAGTCTTAATATATAGCTCACATTCCCCTTAAACTCATGATCCTCTTGCCTCTGCTTCTCTGGTGCTGGGATGGTAAATTTATCACACCATGCTTGATGATGCCATGTGTGGCAGTCAATAGTGTCAACTTGGTAAGACTTAGGAGCACCCAAGAGGCAAGGCTCCCAGCATGCCTGCCTAGATTATCTAGGTTTATTGAAGTAGAAAGACAAGTGGTCCTATCTTATGGTCAGGGTCCTTGAGATGCACAAGAGTGAGAACACTAACTCTAGCATTTACCTCTGTGTTCTAACTGTGAATGCAGTTAACCAGGCACCTCGAGCCTCTGCATGATTTTCCCGCCATAATGAAGCTATACCTCCTCCTTCCCCCAATCCATAAGCTAAATTAAGTCTTTGCTTCCTTAACTTTTGTTTGCTTGTCATTTTATGAGAATAGCAAGAAAATAAGCAATATGTCATATTTTTAATTTAATCATCAACCTCCTATGCATTATTTTTCTACTCCTTATTTCTAGGTTCTCTCTTATGCTCGATGTTCATACCACACAGAGCCAAGCATATATATCATCATGTAGTGCTATTATTGCCTGTCCTTCTATGCAGTGGTTTCTTTAGAGCAAAGAGTGCATGGGCATACAGATACCCAGGGACTCACACAGATGTGCACCCCACGCACCATGGACTGCCCTGCCAAACTACCAATACTTGGAAGTCTAGCATCAACAAAAGCCTCCATAATTGTTTATGGAATGTGTAAATTAATGAATGGAACACACACACAAATATTGTCATGAGAATTACTATGAACTTTAGGTACCATTTGGGGACAACACTGTTATCCACAGAGTATATCCAAATACAATTTAAAAATCTATAGAACCTCAGGGAGTGAAGAGCCAGAGTTCAAGATCATTTTTTTTTTCTCTGTTGTCACCATCCCTTTCTCTACATTTCAAGAAACATTGAGAATGTTGTCTACTTCCAAGTATTGGGAGTTTGGCAGGGCAGCCCATGGTGTGTGGTGTACACATCTGTGTGAGTCTCTGGGTATCTGTATGCCTCCTTGATTTTCACTTTTGCATATGGAGAGATAGGAGATCCCCAAGCCATCACATCTAACATATATGCGTGTTAATGTCACCTCATCATTTCTATTTCATTCATCCCAAATGATGAGCTTGGTGTTTTCAATTTCACATATAAAGGTTAAGTGGGAAAAATGTAGAATGCGTGAAGGAAAAAACAAATGGCAGATTATGATAAGTTTATTGGGACAAAATATTGGTGTTCAGCAAAACTTTGAAAGACTTACTTTACTATATGCAAGAAAATTCAAATTGGTTTCCTTAATTCTGCACATGTCACAGAAGGGAAATACAACGTAGATTTGTTTCTGGGTAGTATTGGAACTTTATTTTTAAAACACCTCTATAGTGGATTCACCTATTCAGTTACTCCTTTTCTTGCTCTAAACTGATTCCCCTAGGTCCATTTGGATGCAGGAAGATGAAGGGGACCAGGAAGAGTACCTCCTATTAGGCCATGTGCCACACGTACCTGGGACATACTTTTAGTTACTATTTGATGACCCATTGATGGATCATCGCTCTCTCCATTTTTTTTCAAAGCAGCATTTCCTTGTGTAACAACCTTGGCTGTCCTGTAACTATCTCTGTAGACCAGGCTGGCCTTGAATTCACAGAGATTCCCTGCCTCTGTCTCCTGAGTGCTGGGATTAAAGCACCACCTGGCAGAGATTCTCTTATTTATCAAGTGGGAGGGGAGAAAGGTACAGGTGGGAATGTGGGAACCTATAACATAGAAACCCCAGGAAGTAGGTTCTGTCTGTATGGCTTGTCTATTCCTGACCCATTATCATGCCAAGTGAAACCATCCATATGCACTGATCCATTTTAGGAGGCATGTAAGTCCTTGGGCTCACAGATAAGCACTAGAAGAATTAGGAATGTTTAACACACAGGGAGGTCTTTTCTTTTCTTTTTTTTTCCTTCTTTATTTTGTATTTATCAAAAAAACAGTAAAAAGAATTTAAAAATGCCGAAGAGTTAACAATAACTATACAGAGGATAATAATCATAAGCATGGCTTATCAAGGGTGGAAATGCAAATAAGATTACTACACATATATTTTCTTTGTGTTCAGCTTTCCCTCTGAATTTTTTTTTTCCATCCCTGT
>PVIH01003783.1:0-153204 GCA_004025045.1 Sigmodon hispidus
CAACCATGATGGCCTGCATCCCCAACCATGATGGCCTGCATCCCCAACCATGATGGCCTGTGTTCCCAACCATGATGGCCTGCATCCCCAACCATGATGGCCGGCCTGAGAGCCAGAGTGAGCCCTTCCTCTCTTGTGATGAACAGTCAGCTGTTTAGTCACAGTGATGAGAAGCCCGTCCTGTGTGTATGTGCTTTGTTCAAAGATAGGGTGAAATCCCATCTGCTCATTCCTGCTTACAGAAAGTCTGCTTTTATAAGCTAAGGCACTAGTCAGAAGCTTTTCAACCTCCTTCTGGATCTTTTATGCATTTTCTTAGAGCTGTGTATATTCTGACTGCTTTGGAGGAAAGAGACTACAATTATATTTACTATATTATCACTCAAATAGAAGGGACATTCCTTCAATAAAATTACCAAAGTAAGCTATATTCTGGAAAACATACACACCACACATATAACACACACACACACACACACCATACATATACTGCACAAACTACACACACCACAAACACACTGCACACACACACACCACACTAACCACAAACACACCAACTACACACTCAGCAAACATACCATACTCATACACACATACCACACACCACATACAACACACATACTACATATATGTGCATCATACATAACACACACACTACATACACACACATAACACATGCATCACACACTCATATACACACAGCACATACAACACCCCCACCTACTGATATGGAATGTCTTTCTGAATACTGTGAATTATCATTGGATAGTAAAAGGACTGTTCTGGCCTATGGCAAGACAGCTAGGAAGTAGGAGGTAATTCCAAGCAGAGATAAAAGACAATGGAGGGGGCGGAGTCAAAGGGAGACAGCTGCTGCCCAAGAGAGCAAGATCTAATGGAACACAGGTAAAACCACGAGCCTTGTGGCAAGACATAGATTAATAGAAATGGGTTGAGATGCGAGAACTAGCTACCAATATGCCTGAGCCATAGGCCAAACAGCATGTAATTAATATAAGCTTCTATGTGTTTCTTTGGGACTTTGGGACAGCTGGTCTGGACCTCAGGGCTAGGTCGAGCTAAGCAGCTGTATGCAGGTCCAAATCTCAGGGCTAGTCCAGGCCAGAAACTCCTACTGTACCCCATAAGGCCCTCTTTCTGATTTCATTTGGCAAGGCCAGGCTTCTCTAAGCCCGTCTGGTTCAAAGTCAACAGGCAAGTAGGTACCAAACCCCCTTTCTGAGGCTGTGTTTGTAAAGCCCAAGTCCCCCAATCCCATTCATTTGTATAAACACGGGCAGGTATTTATTACAATCTTTACAGCAATTACGTGTGAGAGCACGTGTGGGGACAGGCAGCCTCAGCATGCAGCCTCGACAGTATCATGTCACCAAGTAGCAGCCAGGACCACCCTGATGTCAGCACAGCTGGTTGCTTGGGAGCTGAGATGCTTGCCTTCCTGCAAACCTTTACAGTCCCCACAGGCTGGTAAAGCTTCACCTTCCCTTGCCAGTCGTTTATGTGATAATCAGCCCTACATGATCTGCTCCAACAATGAACTCCCAGGAGCCTTTCCTTGGTCACACTGGGCTCTTGACAGAATGTTTTAGACATCTGAGAAACACTCAAACCAAATCCTGCCTATTGGAACACAGCAGAGTCGATAAGCTGGCCCAGGGAGTAGATGCCTGGCCTGCACCTCCTCAAATCTTCTATAAAAGCATTAAAAACTGGCCTTTCCAGGGAGAGTGAAAAGGTGATGTGTTCTCGGATACCTCTATCTGTATATATTCTAAGACTACAGGGTTGCTCATTGAGGGATCTCCGAGAAGCAGCTGGCTGGAGCCATCACACAATGGTCCCTAAGATTCAATCAAGTTCTATCACACTTATCATGCCTACCTGGCCACTGTGGAGCCACTAATTCATCTGAAGCAGGCAATAGTGGGATAATCTATCTTGGTCTAAAGAGAACTTCAGAAATTAACCACGTTTCTACAAAGTCCTGTCTGGCTTATGTGGAATCCTGGCCTGGCAGACAGCTGCACATGGTGAAAACTTGGTCTATGAGCATAGGACCTGAGTGGAAGCCCCACAGAGGCTTATGTGACAATGAAGCCGTGTCCCCACTAACATGCAAATGCATGAGACAGTTTCAAAAGGCGGTATAGCTCTCTTTCTCTTCTGGACTAAAGAGAGAAAGGAAAATCCCAAGAGAGTCTCCAGAAAACAGATGCTATGAGACGTGAAATGGGTTAGAGGTTCCCGGTAGCATATGGAAAGCATTCTTTCTGCAGAGTCACCCCCCAAGCTGAGAAGAGAACCATCATCTTGGAGTTCATGTGAGAAGACAAGGTGGTGGGGAGTGAAGAGCTGAATTGCAAGATGCCCTGTGGGAAAAGTGTGTGAAAGGGGTCACTGTGACTGGGACAGCCTGGAACCTTGTGTAGTGGGCAGTGATAGGGCTGTGAAGCCTTACATCAAGAACACCAATGAAAACCGTTTTTGCAGAGAAATGGGCTCTTGGTGCACTCCATAGCCATCCTGCTCTAGTTCTGAGACCCATGAGAAGTCATTCTCATTCTTTCACAGGATTCTAGACTTGAATTATAGCTGTCTATCTGCCCCCTTTCCCAAAAGGGACATATAAACCCCCAAAGACATTTTATACCCATTCCTACTGCCCCATTCAGTACCTCTCTCTCCTCCTCTCTATCCACACTCCATCCCTCTAACCAGAAGATATGAGACACAGCACACTCATACTTATTGCCTGGCCCCACAAGGGACCAAGGGATCAAGCAATCTTCATTAGTTCCATATGAAAGCTAGAGGGGTTTCCAAGGAGGGCTAGCCTGTAACACTTCCTAAAGATTGCAAAGGACACATGGTCCCTTAGGCCACACTTATAAAAATTCCATTTATTAGTGTTGGCAGCAGCAGATGCTGTCAAACTAAACCAGATCCCTACTGTCGTTGAGACCAGAATCCCCAAAGTGAACCCCAAAGGGCTCCTGGCCACTTCTAAAGAAAGGTATATGCCTGCTGCATCCCAGGAGTTATCTGCCATGTCTAGGAAATAGAAGGAGAACTCCACCTGGAAGATAGGCAACTTCACTGGACCTTGAAATTTAACGACCCCTAATCCTTAATGAGCTAACTCAATACGGCAGGAAGTCCTACACAAGGATAATATAGGCATCTATAAATTAAATATTATACTTTTGTGATGTATACAGGGTGATTCTTTTGTTTTGCCTGAATCATAGCTAAATCTAACTGTGTCAAGTTGGCAAAAAACTAAGACAACTGTATTTGAGGATCCATGTTACCACGACAGGAGGTAGTATAAAGGCTAAGAAGAAAGCCAAGGCCCTGTGGGCTTCACAGCCTTGAGACAGAATGCCAGACATAGGATGTCCAGTCGAATTTGCTATTAAGATAAATAACAAAGCCCTTAAATTACAGATAACATCTTAGATGCTGCAAGCAACCCAGTTATACAGAAAGTCATCTATGGTCAATCTGAGATGCCACTCTGACTTGATGTGAGTTAATATTGATCCTGGCTACAGATGTAACTGGCTAGCTTCAGCTCTGCCACCATGCATTCCCTACCATAATGGAAGTACCCTTCACCGGAGGAACCTATCTTTCCTGAACATTTCTTTTAAGGTATTTGAACACTGGAATGAGAAAATTAGCTGATATACCAACATTAGGCAGTTCTGTTGCCGAATCTATAAGCTGTGTTTTCTGTATTCACAGAACCACTCTATACCATGGCAATAGGGCATCATATGCCACTCCCAAAGCCCCATGTGAATGGGAAAGCAGCCCATTTCAGGTCTCTGCCATCCAGTCCATCTTCTGGTCTTTTGTCAGCTCAAGTTCTGTTCTGTCTGGCAGGCTTCTCCCTTCTCTGGGCTTATTTTATATCGTAACTTTCCAAGGGTCTGTGTCAGATTCTTCTTTTTCCAGAAGACTTCATGCTGGGCACCATTGCAGATAGCATGGGAGCCAGCATGGACACAGCTCTGGGCAGGGACCATAGCTAGACAACATTCCAGAAAGGCAAAGCCAGTCACAGATAGAAATAGGCCCTGTACTGTCTGCTGCCCAGACAGTCCCCAGGGCTCCAGCCACCACGTCTGGGCATTGTTGGATCTAAGAACCACAGGCAGACAGTGAGAGCACTTCCTCACAGTCCTAAATTTCAAGGAAAAAATGAGAAATCATAGCTCTAGTTGGGGCTTCTTTAGTGAGTGCAATTGGTATAAACAAACAAAATCCCAGAACAATATTTCCAAAGTGGATTTTTTAAAATAGTTTAAAGTTAATAAGATGAAATGAATTGAAATATGTATCTTCAGCATAGGACTTGTAAGTATCCTTAATTACCCCAGGCATTATGAACTTCTGAGAGAAAAACATTATAAAAAGCATAAACATTTTCCAAAATAACTCTAAGAGACATAGGTCCTCTTCTGGAACTGTAGGTAGCACTGGACTAGAGGACACTGAAGAAAAAAGAGCCAGCCACCGGACACTAAAAATTAAAGTTAAACAACTTACATTTTCCAAAATTATCAGTGCTCATTAGATGAGATTTAATCTTCATCAATAAAAGAAAATCTGGCTAGGCCTGGTAATACACATCTATAACCACAGCACTGAAAAAGCTGGGCCATGAATCCAAGGCCAGCCTAAGCTAATACTGAATACCAGGTCAGCCACAGCTACTCAGCAAAACCCAGCTTTGCTACTGCTGATAGTAATAATAACTATTATTACTACTATATAATAATTCTTATTATTATACAATTTGGCATAGATCACATTTTCTAGAAAGTATGCAAGTTCTTATCCTTGATCCCTCCAAAAGTGCTTGCGTTTAGAACCATGAATCCATGGCATCTGTACAGCTTCATGAATAATATTGATGCCATAACTACTGAAAGCCAGACCAAGTGCCAAAAGAAGCTCCTTGTCTATGGCTTCCTCAGCCCTTGCTGCCACTATGGACATGAGTAATCTCAGGGAGGACCCACCTCAACTAACAACTACACAGACTTACTTCACTATGCTGTCACAGTATCCAGAAGTGTCAAGCCACCCACTTAGCTCCACAGAGATGAATTTCCATAACCCTAAAGAGCCAGCTTGTAAAACTAGGGAAAAGATTGTTGCATTACATGTACAGACATCAATAAAAAGGCAAGAAACATGCAAATCCATAGAAAACCACACTTTCAAAGAATTCAACCACTGTACAGCAGCTGACACCAAAGAGACAGAGATCTAGTAATCCCCCCAAAAAAGAATTTAAAATAATCAAAGGAAGATAACCCTATGATAAGAGAACACAAGGAAATAGTCTGATGAAATAAGGAAAACAAATGGACAATATAAAAAGTTTACCAGATTGAAATGGGTTCTTTTCAAAGAAGGGGGAGCTCTATAATTCTGAGGCTAATGAAAAATGTTATAGGTAGCCAACAATCACACTGATCATGCAGAAGAATCTGAACTCAAAAATGAATTATTTGCAAAAATCTAGTCATAGGAAAAAAATAAAAGAGCATAGAGAAAGTCTCCATGCTTTAGGAGGCATTGTTCACAAACCTAAAATGTAGTATTACAAGATTCTAAGAAGAGAAAGGGAAAAGGGGCAGAGAGTTTATTTAAAGAAACAAAACTAAAAGTCTGGGGAAAGATATAAACACCCAAGTGAAGAGATCTCAGTTCCAATCAGATTCCTCTCAGAGAAGCCTATACCAATGCACACAATGAAACTTCCAAAAATCAAACACAGAGTCTTGGAAGTAGACAGGGAAAGAAATGTCAAATCCATTACTACAAAACCATCAACAGAAGAAGACACCAAGGAAGGAAAAACACAAGAAACTAAAAGAAATGGCACTGGGAAGTTCCTACTTTTCAGCAATTATCTGGAGTGTAAATGAATTAAATTCTCCACCAAATATCACAAAGGGGGCTGGAGAGATGGCTCAGTGGTTAAAAGCTCTGACTGTGCTTCCGGAGGACCAGGGTTCAATTTCTAGCACCCACATGGCAGCTCATAATGATCTATAACTCTAGTCTGAGGGGATCTGACTCCCTCTTCTGGCCTTTTCATGCACTGCATGTATATAATAACTTGCATACATACAGGCAAAACACCCATATAAATAAAATAAGGAGGGAGAAGTCACAGAGTGAATGCACAGACTAAAAACAGCCAGGTGTAGTGCACAGGTTTGTGATCCTAGCATTTGAGTAGTAGAATCTGGAACATTTCTAGTTCAATGTCAGCTTGGGCTATAGCAATAGCAAGACCTTCTCTTAAGAGAATAAATATAAAAATAGATGTAAATATAAGTAAACACAGAACAAAACAAATTTGTATACTGCTTATGAGAACTTGCTCTAGCTTTAATGGTACATAAACTAAAAGGATATCAACAGGAAACATTCTCCGTGTAAAGGGGACCCAAAGAGAGCAGGAGGGACAATGCTTAGGTCGGGACAAATAGACCAAGTCAAACATGGGAAGAGACAAGGTGGTTTATGTAATGATGAGGTTAATGATGTGATGTAGGAAAATACTATTAAAGATCAGGAGGCAATTCATAAAGAGTGTAAAACATGTACACTCGTGTGTGTATGCATGTCTGTGTGTATGTGTGTACTCAACAAAGGAATATCTAAATGTATCAAGTAAGTTATAGGCCTGAAGATAAATAAGAGAGGCATGCAATATGGGGGGACTATATAAGATTTAACTTTCAATAATGGATTCTGTCAAAGGACATAAAAGCAATATAGAAACATTTTGACTATTCAGTTTTAGCTACCCTTTAAATCAAATAAACCTAATGAACACACATAGAACATTCTACCCCCAAACATCAAAATGCATGTTCTTCTCTAAGAGGATGCAATACATGCTTTGGGACAGATCATATGTATGTCTCAACAAGTCTAAGACTAAAATTCTACAGGCACAAAATTATAACATGAAAATCACTTGTAAAAAAGTTCACAAATATATGGAGATTAAATAAGATGTCCAAAGAAGAAAGCAAAAGAGAAATAAATATCACAAGACAGAGGTAGAAGAGCAGGCCAGTACACACAGAGTGTGGCAAAAACAACACAGAGAGTGGAGTTCATATGCCTATACTCACGAAGACTTCAAAAGATGTAACATTATACTCAAGGAATGAGATAAAGAAGAACAGACTAAGGCCAAAGTCAGGAGGAGGAGGAGAAATTGACAACAATCAAAGCAGAAAGGAGTGAAATAAAAATTGGAAAACCACAAAAGATTAAAATAGTGAAGGATTGGTTTGCAGGGCTGATGAGATTGCTCAGCTTCTAAGGGTGTGCTTGCCAGAAGGCCTGATCACCTGGATCCATTGCTAGAACCAAGATAAAGGTGGAACAAGAATATAGATTTCCCCAAAAGTGTCATCTTGCTCCTACCTGCATAAGGCGGCTAGTATAGACATACAGAAGATTAATTTTAAAAGTAGAAGTTGGGTTTGAAAAGATAAAGAAAACTGACAAAGCTTTAGACTAAGAAATAAAACTCTCAAAGGAATGAAACCAGAAATTAGGGGAGACATTGCAACAGATACCACAGAAATACAAAGGACAGTTGTGCACTATTATATCTACAAGCAACCTTGAAGGAGGGCATTAATTTCTGAGAAGATAAAATCTACCAAGAATAAGTCCAGAAGAAAGAGAAAGTTAGGACAAGCTGAGCAAATGAAGATATTCAAGATCACACACACACACACACACACACACACACACACACACACACACACAAACCCACTAAAGAAAAGCCTGAAGGCTTCATTGTTGACTTCGACCAAGAGCTCAGTGAGATCCAACAGAGGCCTTCTCAGGCACTTGCAGACAACTGTAAAAAGAATACTTTCAAATTAATTTTAAGGGTCTGTGTTACCTTAGTACCCAGTCTAGACAAATTTAGTAGAGGTCAACATGCTGGGATTGACTTAGTTGCAAAAATCTTTGATAAACAATGAATAAGCTGAACTCAGTATCACTAGGTGATTTAAAGGCTTGTTCATCTGTCAAGTATGATTTTTCCACGGGGGGGGGGGAGAACATTGCTTATTTGTGTGTACGCGCACTCATACATGAATGTGCATGTGATGTGTACCATTAATAGAACCAAAGAGAAAAAACATTATTTGACAAATCTTCATATCCTATAATAAAAGACCCCAAAACTCAATATATTAGGATATTAAGAGAGAACTTACCTCAGCATAATGCGAGGCAGAGATAATAGATCAAATGACTGTCACATCCAACACCACAAAATCGTTAGTTCTTCTGGTAAGATTGGGAACAAGACAACAACACTCATTCTTGCCACTTCTGTTTGTCTATAGGATTAGACAATGGGCATCCAGAAGTGAGATTATCTTTGTAGAAAGAAGACATGATCTTATCACGGAGGAATTCTAAAAGACAGCAGCTAAAACTGCTGAAGTAAGAGCCGGATTCAGCACATGCAGAACCATTATTGTTTCCATATGCTATCAATGAGATATATGGAAAAGCAATCAAGGAGTCTCCCATACTAATAGCTTCACCAAAAATAAAAATAGGAATAAATTTAAGTAGGCTAGGAAAGGTTTGTACTATAAAATGCTAAAGAAAAAATTGGATAGGACATTAATAAGAGGAAATATACCTACCCCCTGTCAAGAATTTGATGAATATTGTTGAAATACCCTTACTACTCAAAATGATCTAGATATCTGATGCAAGGCCTATACAATTCCTAAAATAATATTTTTTCACAAAATGGGAAAAAATGCTAAAATTCACATGAATCCACAAAACCTCTAACTGGACAAAGGCATCTCAATGCACACTGGAGGCACCCTGCTAACTGACCTTAATGTCTACCATGAAGCTATAGTCATCAAAACAGCATGACTTTGGCATTGAACAGACATACAGATTGCAGAACAGAACACAGAGACCAGAAATGACTCCATATATTATGTTCAACTGATCTCTGACAAAATCATTGAACATACACAGTGGGCAAAGGACAATCTCTTCAATCAATGGTGTTGGGATATGCAGGAGAATAAAGCTGGACCCCTATCTCACACCATCAATTCAAAATGGACTACAGACTTAAAAGTAGTACCTTGAAGAATAAAACCACTTTAAGACATTTGGAAAAGGCTCCATGACACTGTTCCAAGCAATGCATATTTGAATTATGACTCTCAAAGTGCAAGAAAACAAAAGTTCAGTTGGAGAATTCTAATTAAAACACTCTGTGAATCCAAGAGAAAAATCAACCATGTGAAGAGATAACCTATAAGACAAGATATGCATAAACCATACCTCTGATAAAAAGTTAATTTCTAAAATATATGAGGAAAATACCCCAACATCAAGAAAAGAATTTGACTATTAAAAATGTTAAAAAAAAAAACAACCAAACCTCTAATAGCCATTTCTCAAGTGGTCATTAGATGAAGAATAAAATGTTCAGAATAGACAACTAGGTGGAAATACAAACTGAGCCCACAATAAGGTACCATTGAATCTGTTAGCATAATTGTAACGGACACAAAACTGCAGGAACTACTGGAGAGGGGTGAAGTAGAGGGACCCTTATATACTGTTGGTAGGAAATGACTCACCAGAAACTAAAAAGGACTGTGTAAAAATGTGGCACTCACACTGCAAGTGAATATTTTCTCACATTTCAAAGGAAACCAAACAAGTATGTTGAAAAGACATTTGCACTCCTGCATCTATTGCTGTGTTGTTTGTAAGATACAATGATATACATTAACATATAATACATAATAAAATATAATGTTTATAACAACAATGAGCAGAGAACTTTGATGAAAATGAGACAGGGGTGGAAGGGGACATGGCTTAGGGTTTATTTTTTTTTCATTTTTGGGGGGATTTAATATCTCAGCTTTCTTTTTCTTTTTTTTAAGAGAAATAGTCATTACAAAATGGATGACCTTTGTAGCACAAATTCTAACTGGTCTTAATAATAATTTTAAAGTGGAGTCAGATATCAGGGTAAATGCTGAAAGATCAGAGGAGCCAGCCATTAGAGAGACTTCTTATCTCTTCTGAGTCCTCAGGCTGAAGGGACCTGAGCTCCTGTCTCCCCTCCCTTATCTTCCTCTCTCTGAGCAGCATCACTTCCTGTTTTCACCTCCCAAGTGCTGGGATTAAAGGCCTGAGCCTCCACTGCCTGGCTCTTTTCTCTTTTAGACCAGATCAATCTCGTATAGCCCAGGGTGGCTTTGAACTCCTGATCTTCCTGCTTCCTCCTCCCAAGTGTTGAGATTAAAGGTGTGTGCCACTACTGCCTGGCCTCTATGGTTAACTACAGGTTAGCACTGCCTTCTGACCTTCAGGCAAGCTTTATTTGTTAGAGCACACAGAATATACCACCAGAGACCCTTATGGTAAATAAAATAAATAGGTTGGAAAAAGATAAACACTGCAGAATTTCACAATGGCACTCAAGAAGCACAGACTGTAATGGAGGTTACAGGAGTTGGGGAAGGTGGTCTGGGGGAAGCTGGTCCAGGGGACAAAGTCTGAGTTATTTAAAAGAACAAATGTTCTGAAGACCTGCTTTATATCAAGTTGACCAGAGATTATCAGGAAGCATTTGATCTCAAGATTGTTGAGACATCTTAATGGTTCTCAACACACACACACACACACACACACACACACACAGAGGGAGAGGGGAGGCAGAGGGAGGTGTTGACTATGTCCCTTATAGCCATCTAGTTATTATGCAGAACACTCCTGTATGAAGGGGCAGTGCACAACACAAGTTTGTAGAATTTTTGTCAACAAAGCTGGAGTAAAGGTAAAAGAAAATGCCCGTGCTCTTAAATGACCAGTTCTAACACAAGTCCCACACCCTGCTGTCTATCTATCTGTTGCTACTGGTCAAATAGAAATTTTATCAAAGTGTTTGCTCAAATTCTAAGGGTATTTTGGGTTTTGTGTGTGTGTGTATGTGTGTGTGTGTGTTGAGAATCAAAAGAAATTGAGATTTACAGAATATTGATAAACTTCATAAACTATTTCCTTAGAGTTTCCACATAGTTTATTACTTCACTGTCTTGTGGAGCACAAAGGAATTCATTTAAAAAACAAAACCCAGGCCATTGGGCAAATCACTTAGAAAGCCATTCCCCCACCATCTGCAGACCAGAGCTCCTGCATTTTTGTGATTAGAAATGACCTCATCCTGTAAATCTAATTCTAATCAATATATTAAAATTGGTCTTTTCTTCTTACCTTCTTTAAAAAACAAAAACAAAAACCCACAAACTTCTTAAAAATACAAAGCAACAAAGTAGGGTACCCCTTTGCAGTGTCTGAAGTCTGCCTATGAAGGGCTCTGAATCAGAAGTCTTCAAGTAGCTTATGCTTCTCATTTTTTTTTTCTGTGAGCTGATAAAGAAAAATTTACTTTTCTCTGATAAGCACATTTTAAAATTCCTCTGAGGTTAATATTGGGAGAGCTGACCACAAATATTTCTTTCAATGTTTTATGGGAAAGCATTCACAGGATCAGATGGGGGCAGACGGGAGGATGCCGTGGTCCCGATAGGATGGTTGCAGGAGCTCTGGTGATCACATCTGCTGCTATGGCTTATCTAATGAGTCACATCTTCCCCTGGATGCTCTGAGAATGCAAAGCAGCCAAAAACTGTCAACAATCTTCTGGGAAAGGAAATTTGCAAGTGCCTTCTAGAGAATTCCGTCCCTTTGCTGGCCTGTGATTTAAAAAGCTTGGCTCACCTTGGGAAGTGTGGATAATGAAATTCAGATTAAGTTCATCTGATTCAGGAGATACAGTGGGGAGTCTGGTGTGCCATGCGGCCACCCATGCTTCTTTCTGGTTGAGGGACATTCCTCCAGCACACTAACAGAGGATAACCCAAAGTGAAGAAGGCATGGAGGTAGATTTGTAAATGTTTAAGAACCAAACAGCAATGGGTGCACAGAGGAAAGAGAAGCTTATGAAATCAGATGTTCCTGGTGGATTTTCTGTATGCCTAAAGGTCGGACACATAACCAAAATTGGAAGAGACACTGAAGAAAAATATGACAAGAAAACAGGAAAGAGGCTACGTAGTAGACAGGCCATGCAGGCTGACTGTGTGGGGCCCTGCCAGGCTGAGTCTATAGCACTGAGGTAGCAACAGTAGTTCATCTTTTAAAAAGAGCTCAGTTGAAAAGCAAAAGCCTCCACACAGCAGGTTCTGGGTCAAGAGAGAGATTTTAGATGCTGGATATGAGTATAGATAAGGTGGCATGCTATAGAGAGACGGGCAGACATGCTTCTATAAAGTTTTGTCATCTTTCAGGGGTTAAGGAAAGATAGAAAATGAGATTAACTAAGGAGAAGGTGGTAGAGATAGGGTGGAAGGGATCTGGACATGATGAGGATGTGATGAAGGGAGGATCTGAGACTCCAGTGGAAGATGGTCAAGGTCAAGTGTGGGGAACTTCAGTGGCAGCAGGGTGAAGCCCTAAATGTATCAATAGAGAATGACAAGGGCTGCCACCCACTTGTTGCAGAACAAACCCTGCCAAATGCAGGTACCCACATGGCTGTACTTGGTGTTTCCCATATACAATTTGGCTTCTCTGCTTTGAGTTCTGTTTGAAAGGAAGAAGAAACAGCTAATTCTCAAACACTCAACCTTCAGGTTATGGTTATAGCCTTTGTACAAGGCTCAGTTCACTCATGATCCTGCACAGAGTTGATGGAGAAGCGTTGCTTAGAGTTCCAAGTTACTCTAGTGAACTGACAGACTGCTGACCTGGGAGAAAGACAGCAGTCCACAGTAGAGTACTTATCACTCCAGCTTTGCTTTTACAGCTCAGTAACTGCCACCTGTCACTTTTCCATCTATACTCTCTAGGACCTTCCCCAGCTGTAATGGGATTAAGTTATGTTACATTGTAGAAGGCAAACAGGAAGTATGGGCGGGGCTACCAGACTAAAAAACTCTAAAAACAAACAAAAAAACAAAACAAAGGCTCCAAAAAAGACATCAAGAAAGATGCCAACAGACCCTGAAAAAATGAGACCAAGATGCTACTCTGAGAAAAAGTATTAAGCCACATAGCTAAACAAGATAAAAATAATGGGTTAAGATGAAGTAGCTACCAAGTTACATGGCTGAGCCATAGGTCAATCAGCATAAAATTAATACAAACTTCTGTGTGTTTCTTTGGAACTTGGGACTACTAGTCTAAATTTTAGGGTTAGTCCAGACCAGAAACTTCATATTACAAATGAGGGTGGAGTCAAGTATACATACATACATATATATATATATATATATATAAATATATAATAGATAAGCCACAGGTCACGTGGCAGAACAGATTAATAAAAATGGGTTAAGGTGTAAGAGCTAGCTAGCAATAAGCCTGAGCCATAGGCCAAGCAGCATGAAATTAATATAAGCCTTTGTTTGATTATTTGGGACTAAAAGAGGGTCTGAACTTCTGGGCTAAGCCAGAAAGACTGGGCCAGAAACTTACTACACCTAGCCTCTGCCTTCACTGTTTCTGGCTCTCAGCTACCCAACACAGCAAGCTGTCCCATCTTCTGACCCCTGCACCAGGCCAAACTTAGTATCTACACCTTTTAGCCTTCCTGTGGTCACTTTGCCTTGGGCTGAGTCTTGGCCCTCCCACCTCCCTTCATCCATCTCCATAGTTACACTGAGGATCTCCAGCCACTTCTCCTGTGCTCTCCTTCCCACCCACCCAGTACCAGAACCCACTTGCTGAGTTTCCATTCACCTCCACAAAATGGGAACTTCCCCATCAGGAGCTAGGGACTGTAGCCAGGAATTTCTAAAGCTACTTCATGAGCCTCCTGTCAACCCTAACTGCTCATAAAACTTTCCCTGCCCTTCAAACAGAGACCCTTAGCCCTAATTAGCACTTACATCCGCATGTGTATGCACATGTGCACGCACACACACATGCTGCAATCTGTCCCTGGGCCTCTGAGGCTACTTAGAACTTCTCAGACAACATGAAACAGCTGGCCCCTGGTCCCTTTCCTCACTGCTCCTGCAAATCCAGGGACTCGCCTCTCTCAGGCGAAAGAGCTCTCTCTCTCTCTCCCTCTCCTCTCTCCTCTCTCTCTCCTTTCTCCTCTCTCCTCTCTCTCTCCTCTCTCTCTCCCTCTCTCTCTCTCTCTCTCTCTCTCTCTCTCTCTCTCGTCAAGTGCCAGAGCTCCCACCTGAAGTACTCAGGTCTGACCCTGAGCCAAGATTGCTTCTGATCATAGGCGCTACCCCAGCATGGAAAAGTAAACCTGAGCCTTCCTTCTGTCAGACGTCTCAACACTGCAGCCGAGGCTCGTTCACACACATGATTTATGAACTAATTTAGCATGTAAGGAAACATCTGCATTTTGCTTTTATCATCTTGCCAGCAGACAGGCTGAAGACAAGATGTGTACTGTAGACTTGTTTAATGGGGCCTTAAACGTCCCCTCTCACTAGCCTGAGCTACACAAGGCTCTGGTTTCAGGACTTGTCTGATCTAACTGACCTAACACAAACAAACACAGAAATAAAGCTCTCCTCAACACGTCCATACCACAGGGACAGTTGGAATGGCCATAAAATCCATGCTGGTCAAGTCCCCCCAAGAGCATTCCAGTGGCCATGACTGTCTTGGAATTTGGGGAATAAAAAAGGTGACTTGGTTATTTAATACTATTCATCCAGACTGGGCCCCCCTTTTTTTATTATATACAGTTTTAAAATGTTCATTTAGAGGCACATGAACTTATAAGGATATTTGTTTTGGGAAGAACATCAAAGTTGACTGATGCTGCAAGGAGAATTGTACCCCTCTCACAAGCCTCCCCCTCAACAGACATACACAAAAAGATACATTCAAGCCCAAATTCCTAAAACTGACTGTGACCTTCTTTTGACCTTGCCTTTGGAAATTTGTCCTTGCAGATATAATCAAGTTAATTTGTGGCCACACTGGATGGGTGGACTTCAGCTCAGTATGACAGGAGGAAATTGGATTCAAAAGCACACAGACATCGGAAGAAGGTCATATGAAGAAAAGTACAGAGGCTGCAAGGGGCCATTCATGAGCCAGGAAGCACCAGGGATAGCCAGCTAGGATACCAAAGCTGGGAGAAAGGCTGTGGCATGCTTTACTCCGAGCCTCCAGACAGGACTGGCCCTGCAGGTGTCTTGATTTTGACCCCTGGTCTCCAGAACTCCGAGAGAATGGATGTTCATGATTCTAAGCCAGCATGGATGTGGCAGTTTCTCACAGAATGGCAAGAAAGTAATGCAAGTATGTAAGGCCATGTCCCCCTCTGACACCGTAGCCATTGGCATGGCATAAATGGGAGGGGAGGAGCCCAGAATGGCACCTGCTACGGTGTGGATGTGTAGTATCCTCCTGTGTGTGAAAGGCTCAGCTCCCAGCTTGGAGCTGCAGGAAGGCAGTAGAGATTTGGGGGTCAAATGGACATTTTCAGGTTATTGGAAGTGTGTCCTAGAAGGAGACTGTGGGATCCTGGTCTATTCTCGCCTTTGCTTCCTAGCTACTATGCGAGAGCATCTTGCTCCACTTTGCACGGCTCTCCATGATGTGCTGCTTTCCCATAAGCTCAGAAGCAGCTGCTAACTGATCATACTGAAACTTCAAAATCTGACCCTAAATTAACACTTTTCTTCTTGTAAATTGATTTGTCTCCGGTATTTATTATAGTGATGTAAACTGAATGACGATATCACCATACTGAATAAATTCCCTACAGCCATATGTCTCTGCTGCCTCCTGCACAAACTGAAGGGTGAAAACAGAGATCTTTCAAAGCCATCCTTTGTGTGTATGCTTATGTGCTTATCTGTTGATACCAGTGTTGGTAGCCTAACATTTGACCAAGTAAAATCTTTAGTACCTTGTGTGAGTGAAGTATGCCAAGGAGATATTCCTACTGCGGCTGCCATTTGGTCTTCACAGCATTTTGAGACAGCTGTGCCTGAAAGAGGTGTTCTCTGTTGACCTAGAGACTTAACAGTCCCCTAGAGAACACACCTAGACCAAGCCTATGTCTGTACCTAGCTTGAAACACTATCTGGACACACGGGGTGCAATGGGCCAGCCCTTTGCACATCTCTCTGGTTATCTTCGTTTCTCATCATCCTGGAATGTGTCTGGAACGGAAGTAACAGGTAACTTGACAGAGCCCTTGCATGATAACAATGCATTCAAGTGTGCCCTTGCTGGAGTCTCTAGACAGAGCTCCAAAAGTGCTCTGCTTGGAAAGAAGGAGCCCGTCTCCCTGCAGCAGAGTCTAATAGAAACCTTTTAGAGGCCCTCTTCTCCCCACTCCCCGCCCCCCAATCTGGTAAACTTGCTAAGCTGCACTTTATTGAATATGGTTATTTCCCCCAGAGAACTTTTACTCAGAATCAAACTCATGATTTCACCTCCTGGGGGCCCAAACATTTTCCTAGGAAGAGAGACCTCATTCCTGTATTCACAGCAATAAACCAGAGGCTTCTCCAAGCCTCCAGATTTTAAGATTTGGGTTGGCAAGCCCTGCATAAGTGCTCTGATGTTCTGGTCCTCGCCTTTGTCTCTTATTATTCTTACTAGTTCAAGAGCTTGTTTATGAGAAGACTGAGGTCGCTCTTACAGTGATGTTCCCAGCCCCCCACATAGTGCTGGGCTCAGAAAAGGTTCCTGCTAACTCCTTCTCCTGTGAGAGTGCCCTACTTCTCAGGGCTGCCTTGACCCTGGCCTCACAGTGCTGGGCAAGCTGGCCATCCTTCCACTGAGCTCATAGCAGGAAGAGGTCTCAAGATGACAGATGTTGATGCAGACAAGCTGGAGTCAACTTCTCGCCCTGAGGTCTGTTTTGCAATCTATAAAGGGCAAAGGAGATTGCTTGCAAGCATCCGTTAGGAGCCAAGAATTTGAACTTGCTATCCTGGCTCCTACAGTGATGTGGCTCCTTTCCCAGCTAGAATGGTGAATTTGTATCCCAAGTTATTTCTGCTGAGTTGCATGCTCATATGTAACCTTTCAAAATGAGCTGGCTCCCGGAGAAGGCTCAGCATGCTGAGGTCTGTGCCTGCCAGTAGCATCATTGAGATCATCATCGTACCTGTCCCCACTGTATCCAGACCTCCTGAGCCACCTGCAGCTTACCACTAAGAGGATGGGGAATGGTGAAGTGCTTCTTGTGGGCACGAACAGGAAGTAGGTTCTGCTTCTGCCCCAGGTTTTCCTTTTGCTGGGCTTTCCTTTGCTGTACCATGTGCTTAAGCTTTTGCAGCCGTTCTTGTGAGCGAGAAATGAACTGAGGTCTCCGGACTTCCAGCGCTTCCTAATTGGAACAAAGAAAAGACTATTGTTTAAGGGAAAAGGGACCAGGAAACAATACATCCATCTGATTTACTTGATGGGACCCAATCAAAACCACAACACTTGGTAGGTAAAAGCCAAAGTGTAAACCCATGGCATCATTTTCTCCCTGTGACCATGCCTAAAGATGGCATGGGCACATTGATGGCAAGCTGCTAGAGGTCCGTTCCAGCCAGCAGCACAGAACGCACTGTGACAGGACCAAGCAATAACTAGCATTCAAGCCATTGAGTACAAACGGCCGACATCTGTCCATTTGTGGATTCACACTGCCAAGCCACTCATGCCAAGGAACCCAAATCTAAGGGTTCTGCAATTCGTCATTCTAAGACAGGGTGGGGCTAGAAGGCAGGTGCTAGAAATATGTGTATTCATTTCTGCTGGGGGTGGAATCTTATGAAGCACAGGCATAGTCCTCCTAGAGAGAAAATGGTGCTTTTCAGAAGAAGGGAACTACTTCTCCTGGGTAGAAAGAGGTAGACATCTTTGCTATACAGACTGGTCTCATGAGCTTCACAGGACAGATCAGAATCTTCTACATCTCCACAGTGGTGTCTCTCTGATCCCCTTTCAGAAAGCAACATGTGCAGAGCTGCCATGGGGGAAGTAACTTGGGCCCATCCTCTTTGTAAATCCCCACATAGATTCTGGAAGTCAGTTGTCTTTATTCCTATTGGACAAATAAATGTAAGCAACCAGGCTCAAAGTAGATTAGTAGACAATGTGCTGATGCTCAGTAGTATGAATTTCACACTTAGCCCCTGCTGCAATTCATTGTCCCAACTTCCTAGTTCTTGAGTGTCTCTGCTCCAATTGTTTCATTTATTAGAAAGTGTGCCAGCGGCAGCTATTCCCAATAGGTCCTACTGGGTCTTTAAGGTCAATTAGAGCATCATGGTACCTCACAGATTTCCCAGTGCAAGAATGAGTCCCAAAGGGCTATCTCTATGCTGAGCAGTAAAAGAAGACACATGCCACATTACAATAACTTTGAGTCTAACTGCCCTGGGTCTGCCTACAGCAGGTGCTCAGCACAGGTTTGCTGGGTATGCTTTCAGGGTAGACATGCTCCTTGGTCCTAGTGCCCTCCTGCCCACTGGGAGCTCAGAGAGGAACCACACTGTAAGCTCCATCCATGTCATGCGTGTGCCCCTGGGAGCTGCACAGACAATGGAGATCCTCTGGCAATGCAATCCATCAGCTACTGAGAAACACTCACCTGTCAGTAAATGTGCAAAAGCTTCAGGGAAGGGTCAAGGTTGAAGACAGAGCCCCTGAGAATGTCTTGCTGGCCCAAATGTGGCTGCTGCTCTCCTGTTCCCACATCTGAGGATATTTTAGAGATTTGGGATTTGGGGGACACCCCTGGATGTTTTTTTGCAGGCTCATCAAGGCCCAGGGAGGCAGCATTTTGAGTCAATATAACTTTTTTCCCATTCAGGGAGAGGTGCACCCTATAGCAACTGCCTTCCCCCAAAGTGCATCAATTTTCTGAGGTCATCTACCCTCTTAAATGTTATAACTTCAGTCAATATATGTATGTTACTCCTATAATCAGAGAAGAAGCTAAAAGAAAAAAAAATATCTTTTATGTCCTTCAACTCATGGCTGCACGATTTGGGAAGCTTCCTGAATCTTTCAAAGGCTGTGCATCTGACTATGAGGTATATAGGGGCTCTTATCTGATAGGGATCTTTTGAAAATCAAATGTGAAGTGAACTGTGTGACCTCTGGGCACCCTTTCATGGATAGTACCTATATTTCTCATTCTTACCTGGCAGTCACGTGTCATTGTCTCCAGGAGAGAGAAGTTAAAAGGACACAGGGAAAGGCTAGGGACACAGATGGGGAGACTCGCAGCCACAGGCAGAAATGAGGTCAGATGCAAGCCATACTCCCCAGGAGAAACCTCCTCTGGGACAGAGTCAAGCAGGATGAGATGAGTTGAAGGCTTTACCTGCAAGGTCATGGAGCCAGCTAGTAGATGCTGAGGCTCAGAACTATCATCCAATGGGTCAGAGCTCTGTGGTTCCTCTGTGGCTGTTGGAGAGGGCATTGCTGGTGAGGGCTCAGGTATGGCAATGGGGTCCTCATGTTTCTTGCACTCCTTTACTTTTACAACCAAGTCGCAGCATGTGCAATCTAGGAAAGCAGATTTACAGTCCATTTAGAGGGTACCCAGTGGCTCTCTTGCCCAGTTCCCTGACACAGGAGGAGACACACAAGACAATTTAGAAAATAGAAATGTCAGTGAGTTATTAACGAACCTTGTTAAGCTCATGAGATCCAGCCTCATCACAGCCCTTCACAGCTGCTCTAGTCACTGTGGCAGTCAGGCCAAGCCCAAGCCTGGCTAGTTAGTCCATGGAGGTGTTCCTTAGCTTGTTCAGAATCAGAATGCCTTTGCTCAAAATGAAAGGAGACTTCTCTAGTCTGGATTTCATATTAAGTGTGTCCTGTGTAATTATTACAGTTCACTTGTTTCAAAGACAGCATATTAATCTGTCTTGTGTTTGCCACACTAATGATATAATGGTTGGGGATGGTGTTCAATTATGTATCCCTCCCCTTAATTTTCCAGAGTCGCCCAGTGGCTTCACAGAAGTAATCAGAGGGTTTCTCTTCCAAAGCTGGCGGGGTCCTTTCCTGGGGCCATTTTAGTTTCCTTTTGTGGAAGGGTCAGAATGTATGTTGACCTGTGGCACCCTAGGTAAGGCCATCTTTGGGATTAGTAACTGTTCCAGACTAGCTCTTGACTAAGCCTTCGTCCTGAATGTAAGGAGAGGTCTTGCCATCACCCTTAGCCCACCCTTTCCCTCTGACTTCCTATATTCTCCACTGCATCTTCTCAGCCCCAACCTCACCTAACTCCACCTTTGTTCTAACCCAGCATCTTCTTGCCCCAAATGGCCTCTGATCTCCAGAACCTTTGGTTCTGCTTCCTGGTGAATCCCCACCTCCAGGGGCAGAACTGACTATCAGGGCCCCTCTTTCCCTTCCTAAAACGGGAGGCATTTCTGCCACCTACCTCCTGCAGCAAGTCATAAGGCAGACTTTAGGATCATGCCTTAATCTCACTGTACCATCTAATGCTTATTCCATATGGATATAGAACCAGATAGAAGGCCTAGAAAGGGTGAGGCAAGGTAGCTATGAGGAGGTTTACCCAACCACCAGGGACATTTCATGCAAGCCCCTGCTAACACTTCACTATTTATAGTTGGATGGATACTCTCTGGCTGGATACTTTCTCCACTCGGCTTCCCCACTCCCTTTAGCCCTCAGATGACCCAGCATCCGTTGGCTTTTACTCTACCTTTGTCACTGATTCTCTGCCAATCCCACTGTACTTAGCTCAGGCCATCCTCCCAGCCTTCAAACACTTTCTCTTGTTCCTTCTAGAGGATTCTCTCACTGTCCTCAGGTCTAATTAGTAGCTCAGATTAGCTTAGGTCTAGCTACTAGCCAGCACCCTCTCTTCCAAAATCAACCCGCTTCTCTACCACACTGTTCTCATGTCTGCTTGTAAACACCTCTTCCCCAGTTCACAGAGGAACCACAGTGCGGTGATATATTACAGATTTAATAAAACCCATCTGGAATATCAGAGAACAGATCCACCCACAGTCAAGCCAGGAGGGTCAGAGTGCTAACTCACTGCCTGGAAAGACCGGGAGTGGTGACCTACTCCTAATTCCAGAACTCTAGAGACAGCTCTTTCTGTGTTTCTGTGAGTTCAAGGCTAACTACCAAATGGTAATAACTCAAGCCTTTAATCTTAATCTGAAACAACTGGGGGAAGAAGGTATTTAAGGTGGGTGTAGGAAGACAGATTTCCTCTGCAGAAGGAGGAGTAAAGCCAAGGAAGCTGGAAGATAGCTGGGTAAGCTCTCTGATATTCCAGCTTCCCTTCTCCCCCCCCCCCATATCTGGCTCTGAGTTTTCATTTAATAACAACTAGAATTCGTGTTATACCACTGTCTGCACATCTTTTTCCTCTTTCACCCTCATGTGAAAATGTAAGTCTGGGGCTAGTCCTGGCAGGCCTCCTCACTGCTCACGGCATCTGTTCCAAGATCCAGAAAGTCTACACTTCTGCGGCTTCTTCCACCTTAGAGATCTCCTCTCTCTTCCCTGACTGGGTCCCAGCCCGAGCCTAGCCCCTCTCCCATCTGTCCACTTTCTGCTCATGGGACAGTTATCTGAATAGAAACCTCACCAAGATTCTTCTTTCAAAGTCTTGGCCCTGCCTGTAGGCCAGACTGCAGTGGGTGTAGAGGTTCGTCCAGCTAAAGCCATGGGGACTTTGAAGAATCAGAAGCTCCCAGGCCTCCCCGGAGCTCCACCCTCAGTGTGTCTTCTTCTCCAGTCCCATTTTAAATCTCTACTGACGTTGACATCTCAAGTTCCAGCTTAGAACCATTTTGGACAGAGACCTCTACCCAGACCCTCTCTGAGTGTGGGCCATCCCCAGGCTCCACATTATTCATCACAGCAGAGAGTATTGACCTCAGCCCCAGCTCTCAACAGGTATTTAATAATTGCTTCTGCAATCGATTTATGGTTAAAAACCTTAAGAATCAACTCCCAGTAGCATTATTTTTGCCAATTACTATAATCAGTTCAAATTTTATCACCCCAAACCATATGATCTCATATGTGTCCTGTCTTGTTCCAAGTTATTTAAAAATATAATCAGGGTGATAAGGAAGTCCAGATTCTCTCCTGATATCACTAGGCACCAGAGCCCATTTTCTGTTGCTTTTTTTTTTTTTTTTTTTTTTTTTTTGCCTTTTCATACAAAATTATTTACTACAGTATTTAGGAATGCTCAGTAGCTTGATCTACAGGGATATGATGCATACGTTCAACTTGGTTATTTCCTCTGTGGGAAATGAAGATAGGTTGCTTGCCTGTGTACACTATGGGGCCCAGTTGATCTTATTAAGTGTTGGCTAGGTGTCAGGGGCTGTTCCCCTTAGCTATTATCCCTGTCAGCCAGTTGTTGGAGTTCTGGGCAGCCATGGGATGCACAATACCTTCAGGACAGCTGTATCAACTCCCCAGACCTTCCAAAGCTCAGCTACAGAGTTTACTGTGTCCCTGGGCATCCTTCTGGGTCTTAGCTAGCACTGGCTCCGGGTGTGGTAGGTCCGAGGCCTTGTGATCTATATAGAGCTGCTTTCTATCTGCTTGTGAGGTGTGACTTACCCACCATGTCTGCTTGTTAGTCCGGCTCCTTTTCCCTGCCCTCCCCCCACCTCCATAAGGCCAGCTTGTGTGAACCATCCCAGAAAGACACTGAGCTACAAGAAAGAGCCCAGGTACCACTACCCTTGCTCCTTACCTTTGGGGAACTCTGTTTCTATCTGAATTGTACCATCTTCCTGCAGAGAGGCACGCGCAGCTTGTAAAGGGCAAAGAAACCCAGACAAAGGGACTCTGGGTGTCAGAAAGTATGGGTGTCTTCTCTCTTGGGGCTCAGAAAAGTTGCTAGACTGACCAGCACTGCTTGGTGAGCTGTCCCCATCAGGAGGAAAGTGTTTAACAGGTTTCTGTCCCACCCGGGAAGCAGGAAGAGTCACTTGTGCTTCTCCTTGCTGCTCCTTGCTGTTTCCAGAAATTGCTTTTGTTTCTATTAAAAATAAAATGATAGTTGACTCAAAATATCTGATTTAGCTGCCTTTCAGGTGCCTGATTGCACTGGACTTCAGGGAACAGTGAGTAGGTGGTATAGCTTTATGCTAGCAAACTCAACATGTCAGCATCCTTGACTCTGAATTTGCTTCATTTGTATACACTGTTGCCATCTATTTAGTTGCAAAGGGACTATGCCTAGTGGTGCCCTTAGGAAGACCCATTATCTTTTCTATCATGCTCAGCAGAATAGAGCATGCAGCATCTTGACCCACAGTACCTGAGTTCAAATCCCAGCTCTACCACTTAAACTCACAACCTTATCTATAAAACCTAGGTTAAATGATAATTGAATGAGTGAATACTAGATACTATTCATTTACTCTATCATTGGGTCTTACATAACAAATATGGACCTAGAATATACACTATAGAATGTATCCAATTATGTCTAGTATACCAATAACATTATTTACGTAAATATCAAATATTAAAATAAGTAAAGAATAATGCATAGAGTATTTAATATACACTAAGCATTGGTTTATTCCTATTACTACAGATACTGATGTCAAGACGTGTGTTATAGCAGTGCAGAGGTGGCAAGTAGGACATGACACCTCTGTCATGCTCTAAGGAAGAGATGGCTCTATAGATGAGTGGCATATGCTGTTTCTATAGTGGGACATCCAGTTCCCCAGACACCTATGTCCACCAATCAGGAAACAATGAAAGAAACTATATGCATCTGTGCTCTGCAGAGCTTAAAGAGACAGGTGTTGTTGAGTAAATGTGCACTGGCCTTGCAACTATATTGTTAAGTAAATGAAACAAAATGGGGGGCATTCATAGCAAATGCTTCTTTTCAGAGGATAACTGGAGAGATGTGACATGAAGGGAAGGACAATGAAGGCCAGGAGTGGGAACAGAAGAAACACTTCCTCTCTGATGTCTGTTTAATAGGCTTGGCTATGCAAAACAACTAAAATCTCCTTCACAATATTCTATAAGACTTTAAAAGATGCCTGTTTTAAATAAAGCCACGACTCTTCTTGACTTACCATCACCCCACGCTGATGTCTCTAAAGGGAACAGCTCCATTGGAGGTGGGAGCAACCACTGTAGATGAAACAGGCCCTTAAATGGCTGTGTGTTAGGACAGGGAAATTAGTGGGTACTACCAGAGTAATGGAGGCTTGGAGAGCCACTCACAACTCTGTTTTCTCAAGAGTGTCTTATACAAGAAAGAGTGGACCCATGATGCTGTTCTGAGGCTGTCGCTGGTGACATGTCAACAATGTCCCAGTATCTATAGCTTCTTTTCCCCTGTGTAACTGAGAACAGCTATTGTAGGTGAAGCTAGGCCATACAGCCCAGTGTGAAAAGAGCAATATTAGGGGATAGAGTCCCCCAACTCACCTTTATGAATTTGGGGTCTAGCCCAAGGGAGTCAAGTCGGCAGCTTTTGATTCCTGTTTGTTGTGAGGGTAAATCTGTGTTCCGTATACTTCTTAAAACACAGAAAATGTTCCTACTAGTTCCAGGTCAAAGTGCTGAATATGTGACACAGCTGTCAGACCTTATTTTTGGAGTTCAGACATCCCCACATACAATAAAGCTGTATTTTGCTAAATTGTATGGAAACATGTTTATAAACCTTTACTCCAAAAATCACCAATTATGTTTAATTATAAAATCCTGTAGACAGAAAATGACCCTTAACAGCCAACCTTCCTACATGGCTTTCTTTCATTAGAGACTCTCAAAAAAATGTACAAAAACCAACTCATTTTCAGGGATACAATCTTTGTCTTCCTGCTAACAAAAATCATCCACAGAAATCAATGTATTTACTTATAGATTTATGGGGTATAACAGGTCAGTATTTCTATCCATCTAGTCTCTGCCTTTTTCCCACTCCTCTCTCTGTTCTCTATCTAGATGTTCTAATGTAATCTGTGTGAGATGAATACTTCATTTGTGACTTGAAACAGTTAAAAAATTCCAGAGAGTAGAATACAACTTCTATATTGGATAACTTATTGACCATGTATTTCTTGTGAATTCTATGAATACTCTGATGATAGTGTTTCTTTTGTGAATTCTGAAACATGACCTTGAAAGCCATGCCAGTGAGAAGGGCCCCTAAATATTTATGTGTTGGGACAGAGGGGAAAAAAGGGAAGGGTACCACTGGAATAATGAAAGTTAGGTGATTCACACTCTGTTTCTCAAGTGTCTACTGTGCAAAAGAGAATGAACCCATACCATGGGCCTATACAGGCAGGCAGTATACCTGGCCTTTTTGTCCCATACACTGAGGAGGTTGGACTTCAAGTTCCTCACTCATATCCTGTACTTATTTTATAGAAACAACCTACAGAAACAAGGATTTATTTTGTTTAGCAGTTTAAGGGGTTAGATCTGCTCACAGTGGGAAGCCATCATGCTGGGGTTGATTTGGTGTTAGACCTCAGGAGCTTGGGAAGCAGCTTCCTCATACTTCCCCTGACCAGGAGTAGAAAGAACTCCAGCCTAAAGTCAAGCAACCTCTAACTCTTGTGACTGATTCTATGACTCTATGTGTGCCAGCAAGATCGCATGTCCTAAAGCTTCCAGAATCTTCTCAAGTAGCTCCCCCACATGAGGACCAACTGTTCTAACATAGGAGCCTGTCTGAGACATTTTACACCCATGCTATGGCTATTGAGTTGATACCTTACTACTACAGGCTTTGCTGTTGTAAGAGAAACCTGAAAAGCAGCATCTATTCCAGATCTTGTGATTTGTTTTTTCTCTTCTTTGGTCTGTATATGGAGAGGCTTTGGCACTACACATTCCTTCAAACAGGAACACCATCAGACCTTTCATGGTTTTGCTTGACACACTGGGACTCTACCTCCAGCATAACTTGCCTTTCCAAGAATTGAGCTGGGTACCAGAAAGAAAGGAGACACCAACAGAAGATTTTGTCCAGCAGTAAAAATCTGCTGTTATTGATGTTTTGTCCTTAACTGGTAAGAATGTTGGGGCATCATATAGCATCCACTTATACCTTTATCAATCTCACTGTAGTTATATGTTCTTAAAAGCAAAATTCTGCACAACATACAGAAACCACTGTCATGTCACTGTGTCTATTATGCAAAAATTTCCAGAAAAGAGTTCAGCAGAGTGGCATGGCCAGTTCTGGGCAAGTTAGTAGCAAATCATCTCCTAAGCATACAGATTGAAATAACCCCAATAAAACCAGGTAGGGTTGTTGCATGGTCATGCATACCAACTAGTGATTGTGGAGTTGGCAGCATGTGTGACTCCACATTTCTGGCTCCTAGCCCTACCCTGTTTAGTAGCAGACCTTAAGACAGAGCAGGGAACCCTGAAGTAAATGAGGGCTCTCAACAAGAGGAGCCTAGTTTAAATACAAGAGGAAGGACCTCAGCAATACAGCACCCAGATCAGCTGAGAAGGAACATATGTGGCCTAGGTTGGGGATAACCAGCTTACACAAGTTCTTTGTACAGCAGAAGAACAAGGTGGGCATTTCTATGGAAACTTTACTTCCAGCGGCCATCATATACCACCATGCAAACTGATTTGATAGAGACACTTTCCTATTCCCTTCCAAATATTCAGAAGACAAACAGATCTTGGAGCTGTAACGACTTAGAGACTCTGGATCACAACAGACAACAACAAAGTGCCTAGCAGCTGCTCAAAAAGACACACTCAACACTAGAACTCTGTCAACCAGCTGTCAAAGGCAGAGCATAAAATCCAGGCAATATAGACACAAGAGCCCATAAGGGACAGCTGCAGGAATGGTCCCCAATGCAGGTCAGGTCTTGCATGTAGAACTTGTGTTTTGATCACTGATACATGAATTAGGTTAGAGTTAGGATGTCGAGAGACCGGAGAACCGGTTTCAGCTCTCTAGAACATTCTTCCTAGTAGACATCATATTTGGGGCTCAGAACACAGCTTCTCACCTACTTAAAACAGACTATATAAATTCTTAATCTACCAAAGAGACTCTATGAATGAAGGAGGCCTGCTTAAGGCTAACCCTTGAATTTCTTCCATATTTGCATCCAGTGGTCATGAGCTCCCGCAAAAGCCAGACAACAGTCCAACTGCCTTCACCTTAGCAATACAGTAGCTGAAGCTTGTGATGATGTTTCTGGACCATTAGCATAGATATCAGCTTCTAAACTCAACTGCAGAGAATGTGTCTCAGGATGTCTTAAAGGACCTAATGCTATCTGCCCGTTATACTAAGTGGCCCCGACTACCCTTGACTCCCTATTCCCTGCTGCCTTTACACCCTATGTGTGCATTCACTGGGGCTGTCTGGTTCAGTGAAGCCCATAACCACAGCACTGAACTGGGAAGCCGGTAAGTGACCCTGGTAGAGGGTGCTCAGTCAGATGACACCAGTAGAAATGCAATGCGGATTCTGCAAGGAAGACTCAAGCTTGTGCAGTGGGGCTTTGCAGTCCCCTCTCTTGACATTGGGACATGGGGGGGGGCTCTTGTAGAGGAACAGGCGGGGCAGGTGTCTGCACAAGGCATGCTAATGCCTCCAAAGAGAAAGGAGAATGAAGGACAGTGGCTACTAAGGGCCCAACTTCCCCAGCAGGTATGTTTGTTTTTTTCTCTTCTTTATGCCTTCAGTTACAATACAAGGAGACTGAAGTTAAAGAAAGTAGAGGTAGCCTGTGGCCACTGAGAAACAAGGGAGAAGTAAAACACACAATGAGCTCTTTCCATGGGCATGGCTGGTGGGGATTCTCTCTCCTTTTCTTGCCCCAGGCTTTATCTTTTCATTGCAGGTTGAAAGGTCTCCTTGTATGGAAATGGGTCTCCCTGTGGTAGTGCTACACACCTACCCAGAGCAGACTTCTGTTTAAGATCAGACAATAACTGCTTCAGCATATTTCTGTTCTGTCTCTACCAAGCTGATATGACATACCAATGTAGATGGAGGGAAGGGAAAGGGCAAGGAGGCAGACAGGAAATGGAGTAAACAGCTCCCTTCTGCCTGAGGGGTGGGGGGAGAACTATGCTATGTCACCTACAAGATCCTTAAGGAGATCTATGCAGTAGAGGTAGAGTTGCTATCATCGGGGAGAGAATCAATGAAAAGGAAATGAGAGGAACGCTGCCGTGGCTCAGCGGATAAAGTACTTACCGTGCAACCGTGAGGACCGGAGTTAGGATCTCCAAAACTGTGTAAATGCTGGCAGGGTGTTGCAGCCAGCCTGAAATTCTAACATGTGGGAGACAAAGACAGGGGGGTTCCTGCAGCAAGCTGAATGAATTGAGAAGATCTGGGTTCAGTGGAACCTCCCCACCCCCCACAGGAAGCAAAATGAAGAGTGGCTGAAGAAGGCACCCACGTCAACTACCAGCTCCTATACATATACAAGTGCACTGCATATGTAAAAAAAATGCATATACACACACTACATGCACAAAAGAGAAGGGGGTACTGCAAAGGTTGGGGTAAAAGCACATTAAAGAGTACTTCCCCTGAAGGATCGAGGCTTCCTGAAGATGCCAGCTCTGGCCTAGACAGAGAGCAGCTTTCTCCTGTTCTTTGGATAGCAGCAGATTTTATTTGTGAAGTAGACAAGGGAGAAGGGAGGGACCAATGGGAAGAAAAGTCAGGCTCATAAAAAGACATTGTGGTCGCTGGTGACTGGAAACAGCCTGCGTCCTGTGGAAGCCATGGTGGGCGGCAGGGCAAAGAGAGATGGTGTAGAGATTTCAATGTGGTGTTTGGACATAAACATGAAAGAAAGTTCAAGAATAAGAAGTACTCTACATTGAAAGAAAAAGAGGGAAAAAGCATGATGTGTCCGTTTGTATTATTCAAAGATTAAGTTCACACCATGTGGAGAACTGTGTATGTAATTTGTATTTACTATAAGACTCATACAAGGAGTCACAGCAAAACAATAGCACTTATTCCCCCAGAGAGCAACCAGAAAAGATGTTTCTCCCAGTGTGCCACAATTCTAGAACTTTGTGAGATTAACGTAAAAAAAAAGTCTAAACAAAAAAATGTATACAGAAGGCAGAAGTTTCAATTATTACTCACACATGTGTGCACACCCACTCTTGACACAGGAGCTTTTTGCTACATTGCAAGCACCAGGGAGACACATAGGTTCATCAGCTATTAGGTGAGGTTCTGTGATTTCCTCAGCTGATAGCTCTAGATGGCCACGGTCCTTATCATAAAGCACAACAAACATTTTCAGCATTGCTCAGAACTTGCTCACATATGAAGAGATATTTTTATTTCCCACTAAAATCTCTTTCCATTAAACTAGCTTTTCCAAAAAAAAAAAAAAAGCCACAAATGCTGACTGTCAAAAATCTGAAATTAGTGAAGTATTTAAAAATTAAAAAGTTGGGTTGACAGTGTGGCTCAGAGCTGTTGTCTAGAGTATCTGAAGCTCTTGATTCTACTTCTAGAACTATTTTTAAAAAGTTGAAAAAACTAAAATTCAGACTGACAAAATGCCTACAGTAGCCATCTGGGACAGGTAGGGCTTGTTTCCTGGCCCTTTGGATGCTACCTTCCCATTCATTTTCTTTCACTGTCATCCTGGATATACCATAGAGCTAGAGGCTTGAGGCTTAAGGTCTGATGGCCCACGCTTAGCAAGACTAGCTGTTGCTACCATCCGTCTCCTGTGTTTAGAACAATATTCACAGTAATAGTTGCATGTTGCTTCTGAAAAGTCCATGGGTCACTGATGAATATAAGCCTCTGTCACACAGTGCTGCTGCCTCCTATGTTAGCAAAATAGGGTCTTGTTTGGACGCTGTTTTCTGGCAATAATTTGAACACATCCTGCATTTCCTACTTTGATAGAAACAAGAAGCAAGCGGGCAAATGAAGGCACACGGCACAACTTAACACCAGTGAAGATGACGAGGGAACACGCCGGAGAAAGAGACCTTCAATCTCACCTCAAGTCATGGGTCCTAGCCAGAAACTGCTCAACTTTGTGCTGAGTGATGAAGAAAACAGAAAAGATCAAAAACATGATTTGAAAGGCCAAGATGGGGCCTAAACTTGTGAGATATTACAATGCTTTGATGGCTCTGATGACAGACCCCACCACATCAGACAGTTTCCCACTAAGAACTCGCTACTTGTGGCAGTCTGGGAGCTGGGGCTGGGAAAGAGACAAGAGATACCCGCTTATCATGCTGCCCTCTGCTCCCCCTCCCACTCATTCCCCTATTCTTCCTTCTAACCAGTAGGACCCATGTCCCCCATTTAGGAAAGATAAAACTACTTTTGAGGACTCCATGCCAAAAATGGAAAGCAGATTCCAAGGTTGGAGGATTCCCGTAGAAGAGGCTCCGGGTTTCTTAGTCTTGCTTGGGGCAAACAGAATTGTTTCCAGAGCAGCCTGAGTTTCCTGACAAGGATTCCCCCTCACCATCCTCCTCCATCTGTCTAGTGCTACACGTGGTTTACATGCCTCAGTCACGTCAACCCAATCCATCATCTGGAAGCACGTCCTGTGCACACAGCCTCTAGGATTGCCCTGCCTTTTGAAGGCTATTTTTGACAGTCGGAATTGGAGACGTTCCTAAGGGCCTCCGTGGGGAAGCACATGGCATCGAAGATGGGGAAAGTCAAGTCCCAGAAGGAGGCTGAGTCAGCAAGCCTCCTTGGATCCCTCCTCTTCTGAGACTTTCAGACTTGGACCCTTAACATCCCGACATGTCCATCTCTTCCCCCAAAGGACCATCGTGTCCAATGACATGAACAAGTGGTATCTCCCCAGAGCTCTGCTTTCAGATCCCTCCCATATTGTGGAGAATTCTTGGGTTATTATTTATTTCTCTCTACCAAAAAGGTTCTGAAAGAAACAACATTCTATGGACTTCACTCAGGAGACCAGTGAGGCTGGGGAAACTAAGACTATCCTTAACTGATTCTTTAAACCTAATACCTTGTGAAAGTATCCTCCACATGCCCTGGAAAGAGAAGAATTTCTTCATGAAAATTATACATATACATATCATCATGAGGAAAATCACTGAAAAGTGCCCCCCTGTCCCAGTTGATGCTTAATATGCAACCCTGAAGAAGGGCAGAGATCTCCCAGACTTTCATCCTTGGTGCTGGCTGATGAGTGAGAGATGAGGTCACTGACTCCTGGCATTTTTAAATGCTCAGTTCCTATACAATGCTTCTGATGTTTCAGATAAACTTGCTCTACCATAAGTGAGCTACACAGTCTGGAAAGCATGTTTTTCCCTTTATAACATGCTGCTGTGTGCTGCCCAGCCTTCTTACACTGATAAGAATATTCAGGCAAGATCTGGTCTTTGGGGAGGGAGGATGGCTCAATGGTTTTCCTTGAGGCTTTAACCACTGGGATGTTAGTTAGCCTAGTGCTTCTTGGAGGATAGCATTTCCTATGTTCTATGCCTGAGTCTACCCTGTGGCCGCAGCACCCAGAAACTTCTTCATGACTTATTCCTCCTGACACATTCAGGGAAATCTGAGGTCTCAACATGGAATGAGCACAGGCCCCCTTTAAAAAGTGAGTTTTTAGGAAGTAGGTGATTTATAAAAACACATTGAAATGGTCATTATTAATATTCATGTGAATACCTGGGTGACAGAGCTGGTACATAAGGGATGTCTGTGGACTTCATTGTCTCATTTCTGCCCGTTAAGGTTTCATAGTTTGTTGTTGTGGGTTTTGTTTTTAAAGCTCATTGGTGAAAGATTCAGAAAAGTCCTAAACAGAGCAGGTTTTCATATAAGGTCACTTCCCAGAAACTACAAAATGACCATCTCTGTGCTTAGTGCCGCCAGATATGGACTAAACATTCAGGTAAAGTAATAGCTACTAAAACATCCAGGAAGTGCCATGGAGCCCAGTATTTCAGCCAATATGCTGGCAAGCAGACAGAAGTCACCAACTACTCAGGATCCAACCACAGATTAGCGGCTCCCACACCTACCTGCACTCAGATACTGTCACCCACAATCTCTCAGGATGGCTGGCTTTGCAACATTCTTCATTTCAGAAACATGGAGAGTGATATGAAGAACTTAGAGTGCAGCACCAGAGAGCTAGTAGACATTCTCATCCTGGTTCTATCACCTATCGATTATGTGTCTAAGGACAAACCACTGACCTATCCAGGCTCAAGTTCTTCAATCACTTTGAAACAATTCTATAACCAACCTACACTCACTCTCTCTCTCTCTCTCTCTCTCTCTCTCTCTCTCTCTCTCTCTCAATCAGAAATACTATTAGTTAAGATTAATATTAATAATTAAGACAATATAAGAATCTTTAGCTACCAATGGCCAGCTATCAAAGGAAATCATTAATGAATACCAGTTTCATTGTTTAATTAATTCTGGCATTGCAGAATGACACAAATATGTGTCTTTGTTTCTAAAATAGCACCCACATGGCAGTGGAGTAAATGCAACCATCTTCCAGAGCCTGTAAGCGGCTCTGTGGGAGGAAGTACAGCTGTACAGCACCCCTTGGCTTCAGTTTTGTCCTCTGAACATGGCAGCAGCACCACTGCATCCATCTCACTAGAAACAGATGAGAGAGCGGTGGAGCTACCTGCAGGAGCCAAAGAAGACCATAGACCCTTAAGTGTACTTGAAAGGCAAAGTCAGATCTAAAGTGAGACTAGAGACTCAAGCTCTTCCCTTCTGTGGAGATAGTTTCCTCACCTCCAAGACACCCTGAACACTTTAATCAGATACTTGCACTAGGCTGAGAAAGGAGACTATAGGGTGTAGAGTGAGATTGGGACCCAACACTCTTTCTACACCTTGCCAGGAGTGATAGAGCAATTCAGCAATTCAGAGTCTTGTTGCATAAGATGTTTGGACCTTTGGATCACAAGGCCATAAATACTGAGGGAAGTGTTGCACCTGTGCAAGTGACTGGTCCTCCTGATGTACCGCCTTAGGCACACACTGTCAAAACTGAATTACTAATTGTATTAATTTCTCAGCAAAGTTCAGTCACTAGAGTAAATGTAGGATTCCACAGTTTATTCTATGGTTCAGAAAGAACATACTAAGAGGCAAAGTTTAATGAAAAGGCACAAAACTCCTAACAGGTACTGTTGAGCCTTTCTTGTCCAGTTGTGGGGGCCAAAAGCTGAGTCAGAGGTAGGATCTCTGAAATCCCAACCTACCTCAGATGGAAGGCTGACTTGAACAGGGCTATGCATTCAGAAACACAGCATGTGATGTTCCCCGTGTCAAGGCTACCCTCTGGCCACTGCCTGCTGCTATTTATACACTGGGGGATTAGCCTTTTTGTCTATGAAGATGTCTTTCTCCCATTAGTGCTAATGGCAGTCATATGGCTGAATGAAAGCCATTTCATCTCCCAGATAGTCTAAAAATACACTGCAGAGAAGGAAAACATATGTACTGTTTTTATTTGGGATTGTAAAACCACAAACAGGAAGAAACTCAGGAGATCTAGTCCCTTCCCATTAGCGACACCAGAATGGTTACAGGTCTGCGCAGGTTTAACAAGTAAAACAACGTGTAAGGTGTACTCAAGTGCTGGTGTCAAAGGTGACTTTCTCATTGCTGTGTCTGAATTCCTCATCAGATGCTCCCATGTCGGGGTAGAGTCCACCGTGGTGGGAAGCCACAGCAGTGGGAATGATTGCTTGCTCATGTTGAGCATGTCAGAAAATAGGGACAGGATAGGGAAGCAAGGCTCTGAACCTCAAGGCCCATCCCCAAGAGGACCCATGCCCTTCAGCTAGTCCTTACCTCCTAACCCATATACACTCTTTCCAAACAGTGCCACCATCTGGGAACCAAGTGTTCTCACACACTCAAGCCTCAATCACCTCCCAAACATGCCCCATTTCTCTTGGGTGACTAGGGTACTGGCAAGCTCTGCCCGGTATGTTGACAAAGAATGATTCCTGCGTGTTGGCTCAGATGGTGAGCTATGCTCCAGAAAAGTGTACTGCAGAGACAATGTCTAAAAAAGAAAATTATATTTTCTTAATGTCTCTGTTACTCACTTGTGACAGCAAGAACAAGAGGGAAATGTTTGTCAGATATTAAAATAGAATCACACTAGAAATACAAAGATGCTTCTTAAGATACACATTTGGAAAAAGCTGTAACAAAATGCTAATCAAAGACTAATGAAGTGCGAACCAAATACTAATGCCACCATTTGCCACACCCAAAATGTCACAGAAAAAACAAGGCTTAAAATGAACCTCTACACTCAGCCCTAAATAGAATGTCTCCACCAAATCCCTCCTTTCAGAGCTCAGAAAGCCCTTTGGAAGAGGAGGTGGAAAGCAGGTAAGGACTAGAGGAGACAGATGACACCAAGAACACAAAACCCTCTAAATCAACATGCACAGAGCTCACACGAGCTCACGCAGACCTCACGCAGACTGAGGCAGCATGCACCGGTCTGGACCAGGCCTCTGTGCTAACATTATGGCCTCCATTTTAGTGTCTTTATGGGATTCCTGAGTGGGATCCACTGAGCCTCTGATTCTTGTACCTACTCCTGGACTCTTTTCCTTCTGCTGGTTTGTCCTGTCCAACTTCGGTGGAATAGTTTTTGTTTTATCTTATATTTTATTTTGTTATATTTCTAAAAGTGAATGAATGAAAAAAAGAAAACCTAGGCACTAGTGTTAGATTCTAAAGCCACACCCTCCTTTGAGCTCTGCCTTCAGCCCCCATTTAAAGCAGGATTCCTGCTTCTGAATCCCCACATACAGCTGTGTTTCTCTTGGGAGCTCTCCATTTCCCTCTCCCTTTCCTTCCTTTCTCCTTCTCTTTTCCCTTTTCTTCTCTGCATAATCATAACCTTTTCTGCTAATCATAACCATACCAAAATGCAAATGAAATCCTAACAACAAGAGGAAAGGTTAGCAATGAACCTATCATTTATGTGTGCAGAGAGAGGGGAATTAGTTTTCTCCAATGGAGTGACACTAGGAATATCAGCTACTCCAGGGAAGATCTAATGTTCAGGAATGTTTGACCAATAAATAATGAACTCCACAGTTTTGTGTGTATGTGCTTTTATTTGAGTATAGTTTACTTTGGTTGTTTGGGGAGGTTTTGTTGTATTGGATTTTGTTAGCTTTTGAGAAAGAACTTAAAGTTGGGTGGGTGAGGGGAGGCTCTAAAGGACTTGGAGGAGGCAAAGAATATGATCAAAATATATTTCAATTTAAAAATTTTAAAATAATAAAAAATATAAAAAGAAAAATGCTTATATAAAAGGGATTTAAAATTATCATTTCAAGAGTATCTATAGGAATTATGACCTTTTTAAGTTTATGTGAATAAATTATTTTTCTAGATTCATTCCAAAGTAATACTTCTGTTTGTTTTCCTGCTTAAAAACTAGAATGTTCTATTTAAATGAGTAGGTGAACTCGGTCTAACCCTCAGATGACTCTTCTTCATGAGATTGGCTTCTTTGTAATAATCTCTTGTTCTGAAATATAATTACATGTGTAGAAATATTTGGCCCTAAAAAACTACATTACCCCCATAATTTCAATGCCAACTAGTTAGGCTAATCTTCCCAAATATTACTAATAACTAATAAATACTAAAATTAACATGATAAAATCAAATAAACTTCTGGCCAGCCCTGTTTTCTAAATGTGATAAGCTTTTTATGTGGCAAGCTTGTCTGTGTTTTATTGTTTCTGGTTCTCTAATCTTCCAAGTCATTCTCTGGGTTCCTTTCTCTCTTGTTTAAATTTGCAAGCAGTTAGAATTTCCCAAGCACACTTGGGGAAACCTCAGGCATACCTTGTCTCTGCTTATCTATGAAGGTTTTTGTCCCCAGGAACTAGGGAACACAGAGGGGTTTGCTCAGCATCACATCTGCTTGAAAATGGTGAAGGTATTAAAAAGATTATCCAACATGATCAAGTAGGCTTCATCCCAGAGAAGTAGGGATGGCTCAATATATGTAAATCCATAAATATAATCCACCATATAAATAAACTGAAAGACAAAATCAGAATGACCGTCTCATTAGATGTGAAAAAGACCTTTGACAAAATTTAACACCCCTTCATAGTAAAAGTCCTTGAGAGACTAGGGATACAAGGGACACACCTTAACATAATAAAGGCAGTTTACAGCAAGTCCGAAGTCAACTTTAACTTAAATGAAGAGAAACTCAAAGCAATTCCATTAAAATAAGGAACAGACAAGGCTGTCCATTCTCTCCATACATTGTCAATTTAGTACTTGAAATTTTAACTACAGCAAAAAGATCAAGAAGTTAACATTAGAAAGGAAAAAGTCCAAAATAGCTCTATTTCCAGATGATATAACAGCATACGTAATTGGCACTAAAAATTCTACCAAGAAACTCCAATAGCTGAAAAATATTTTCAGCAAAGTAGCTGGGTACAAAATTAACTAAAAAATTAGTAATCCTCCTATATACAAATGACAAACTTACTTGAAAGAAATCAGAGAAACAATACCTTTTTATAATAGCTCCAAATAATATAAAATATCATTAAGGTAACTCTAATGGAGCACATGTATTATAGAAACTTCAAGTCACTGAAGAAAGAAATTGAAGAAAATATCAGAAGATGGAAAAATCTCCTATGCTCATGGATTGTTAGGATTAACATAGTAAAAATTGCCATTCTACCAAAAGCAATCTACAGATTCAATACAATCCCCATCAAAATTCCAACACAATTTTTCACAGATCTTGAAAGGACAATTTTCAGCATCATATGGAAACACAAAAAAACCCAGGAAAGCTAAAAAAAAAAAAAATCCTGAATAATAAAAAATTGCTGGAAGCATCACCACCCCTGATTTTAAGTTGTACTACAAAGCTATGGTAATAAAGGCAGCGTGGTATTGGCATTAAAACAAACATTTTAATCAATAGAATTGAATTAAAGACCCATATATAAAAACACTCACGTATGGACAACTGACTACTGCATGAATTCTACTTGGTATTATAATAAAAACCTGGAGCCAGATATTGAGGAAATGCTGAAAAATCCAAGAGATAGAGGAACAAGCCACAGCCACTTCTTGCCTACCCACTCCTCATGAATCCTCAGACTGAATGTCTCTGAGTTCTTAGCTAAAAGAAAAAGGGGGTCCCAGGTGAAGGGCTGAACGTCTGCCTCCTCCAGCTTTATCGTTCTGTGTCCAGCTAGTTCAGTTCCTGGTTCAAAGTGCTAGGAGTAAAGGCATGGGATCCCAAGTGCTGGGAGTAGAGGTGTGTGCCACTGTCTGGCTCTGTTTGGCCTTGAACTCACAGAGATCCAGATGAATCTCTGCTTCTGTCTCCAAAGTGCTAGGATTAAAGGTGTGAGTCACCACTTCCTGAGTTCTGTGGCTAACTCTATGGGTGGCTCTGTTCTCTGACCTTCAGATAAATTTTAGTAGATACACAATATATCACCACAATTGACTTTTTATATTAAAAAATAAATAAAGGCCAGAAAAACACACTGGGGGAAAAAAAAAAGTCAGCATCTTCAACAAATGGTGCTGGCCAAACTGGACATTTGCATGTAGAAGAATCTAAATAAATCCATTCTTATCACCTGCACAAAACTCAAGTATAAGCAAGTCAAAGGCCTCAAGTTAAAACCAGATACATAAAACCTAATAGAAAAGAAAATGAGGAACAGCTTTGAACTCATTGGCACAAGAGAAAATGTTCTGACCAGAACACCGATAGCACAGGAACTAAAATCAACAATTAATATATGGGACCTCATAAAATGAAAAGCTTTTCCATGACAAAGGACACTCAGACAAAGTAGCAGCCTACAGAACAGGAAAAGATTTTTCGTTTATCAACTATCTGATAGAGGGCTAATATTCAAAGCATATAATAAATTTTAAAAAACTAAATTATCAAGAAAATAAATAATCTAATTAAAAAATGGGGTACAGATCTAAACAGAGAATTCTCAAAGAAGAAACTCAGATGGCTGACAAACACTTAAAGAACTATTCAATATCCTCAGCCACCAGAGAAATGCAAATCAAAACTACTTAGCAATTTCATCTTATCCCCATCAAAATGGCTAAGATCAATAAAACAAATGACAACGCAGGCTGGTTAGGATGTGGAAGGCAACACTCATCCATTGCTGGTGGGAGTGCAAATTTGTACAGTCACTATGGAAATCAGTGTGGAGGCTCCTCAGGAAGGCGGGAATTGATCTCCCTCAAGATCTAGCTCTGCTACTCTCAGGCATATACCCAAATGACACTTCATCCTACCACAGAGACACTTGCCCAACCATGCACACTGCTGCTTTATTCATAATAGCCAGAAACTGGAAACAACCAAGAAAATGTGATACATTTACATAATAGAATATTATCAGCCATATAAAAAATGACATCATGAAAGTCACAGGTGAATGGGTGAAACTAGAAAAAAATTATCCTGAGTGAGATAACTAAGACTCAGAAAGACAAATATAGTATGTATTCACTTCTATGTAGATATCAGCTGTTAAATCAATGATAAGCGACAATCTATAGAACCACGGAGGTTGAGTATAGAGTAGAGGACCATGGAGCCATAGATAGATCTCATTAGAAAAGGAAGTAGACCTCATAGGGATGGATGGAAAGAGGAGGGCATGAAATGGAAGGATCAAATGGGGAAGGGGAGAAGGGAAAGAGATGAGAGGGGGAATATGATAAGAGACATAAAATGAAGGGCCATTGGAGGGGTCATATGGAAACCTAATGCGATAGATGCTTCCTAAATATATACATATATGAAGATAATCTAAATGAAATCACCAAATAATGGGAGAGAAAGAGCCCTACCTGGACAGCTCTTGTCACTAAATGGAGCTTCCAGTTTCAGGATCAGATTATATCTGATTGAGTTGTTAGCCAAAGGGGTCCCATGGAAATCTCCAAACAACCCAGGCTTTTGCCAAGGCTATAGGTTGCTCTCTCCATAAGGTGACAGCAGGCCCCATTACTGAAGACAACACCTACACAACTTATTGAACATGGAGATGGTGACCAAGTGCCTACACAGAACCTTCATCCTTATGTTCTAGAGTCTTTGGTACAGGAAGATGCTCTATACTCTTCTAAAAGACAAAGGTAAGCACCAAGTCAGCCACAAACACTTTGATCTACAATGATATCCTATCTGCAAGCTATGTTATGGCAATGGTGGCACAAAACTTGTAATCAAGCAGTATCTGATTTGACTTACCATCCACTCCATGGGATGAAACTCATATCTAACACTGCTTGGGCAATTGAGAACCAGAGGCTAGATAGTCCAGGGACCTACAGTAAAGCCAAATACTATTCTGAAAAAGAAAAGATATCAAAAAATAATTCCTAATGACATTCTGCTATACTCATAGATCAGTGGCTTGGTCAGTCATCATCAGAGAAGCTTCCTTCTGCAGCAGATGGGAACAAATACAGAGACCCACAGACAGACATCTTGGAACACTCAGCCCTAAATGGAATGTCTCTATCAAATCCCTCTCAGAGCTCCCAGAACTACAGAAGGGGAAACAGGAAGCATGTGTGAGCCAAAGGGGATGGGGACACCAGGAGAACAAAGCTCATATGAACAAAGAGACAGAGGCAGCATGCACAAGGCCCTTAGAAATGTGTTTGTTTTCTAATAAGAGACAGAAAGGGAGTGGATCTACATGAAAGGGGAGGCAGGGAAGAACTTGAAGTAGGGAGGGGAATCTGTATTCAGGATAAAGTACATGTAGCTCCAATTTCTAATTGGTTTTAATATAAAAAACCCTGAGTCAAATGTCAAGGTATATGCTGAAGGATAAGAGAGACAAAGGAGCAAGTCACAGCTACCTCCTACCTCTATTTCTCAGACTGAAAAGGGGGTCAGAACTCCTGTCTCCTCCTCTCTGCCCAGTCCTATTACTTCCTGTCTTCACTTCCTTAGTGTTGGGATTAAAGGCCTGTGCCTCCCAAGTACTGGGATCAAAGGCATGAAATCCCAAGTGCTAGGATTAAAGGTGTGTGCCAACACTGCCTCTATGGTTAACTAGTGCCTGACTTTGACCTCTGATCTTCAGGCAAGCTTTATTTGGTAGAGCACAAAGTATCAGCGCTCAGTAAAGGTGATTGGGTGCTCTGTAACAGGAATGGCTCTGAGCGGCTGTTGCACACAAGGATGCTGTTTGACACAAGGATGCTGATTTGAATATTATCTTTGCGAGTTATCACTGTGTTCTCCTCTGACTTTGATTGAGAAATTTTGTATTTTGGCTTCCAGTGTTGCACAGCTATCCAGGACCAGCATATGTTTTCTTCTTTGCATGTAACCTAACTTGATGTAAAATTTAACATTTATTGTTGAAGCTAGACTATCTTTTCACTACCTAGGCATAGACTTATTTGTATTGATTTTAGACTAGTAAGTGCTAAGCCTTTCGTTCTTCATAGTTGAGCTTCTTGTAGGGAATGTATGTCAAGTATATTTCCAGGTGATGGATTTGAAGGCTCACCTGTAATCCTAACACACTCAGGAGTCTGATGACAGTGCAGGCTATTGGACATTCTGTCCTTAGTCTAATGTTGCTATTATCTCTTTCTTTCTCTATGAAACCCACTATGCTAATGATCTGCTTTCCATTCTTTACATTTCTCCCTTTAGAAAAAGTTAATTGTTTTTCTAGTTTTAACTCTGCCTTGAATTTTTTGTTTGTGGTGGTGCATAAGTGCATAAAATTATACTAGATAGGTGTGGGACAAATTCTGATGGCATTGAAAGACACTCAGAGCCAGATATCAAGGAAAGGCTGAAATGTCAGAGAGAGGAAACACCACAGTCAAATCTCACCCAGCTGCCTTCAAGCTTCCTCAGCCTCACTCCTGGTCATTTCTGATTCCTGCTGTTTTCTTAAGCCTTCTGGTCAACTGTATCCCATCCAGGTTAGGATTAAAGGCAGGAGCTACTCTATTTGGTGGTAGTCAGCCTTGAACTCACAGAAACATAGAAAGTTCTCTGTCTCTGGAATTATGGGATTAAAGGCGTAGGTCACCACTCCGGCTTTTCCTGTGCTGGAATTAAAGGTGTGTGCCATTGAAGCCCAGCTGTTTGACCTTGTACTCAAAGCACAAGATCTTTCTGAGCTATGTGTGTCTAGTTTTTGACTGTGGGTTGATCTCTTGATATTCTAGGTTTTATTAAATATGTAACATGTTACCACAGATAGTGAAAGTATAAAATTCAGTATGTGATGCCCTACAGCTCTGTTTCAACATTTTCTCCAAACTGTATAGATGCATGTTGAATTCTATAGCCTTTAGGTTTGGTTAAGTTTTGGTGTGTAATGTTGTTTTCATTTTTGACTTTTTTTACAATAAAATTTTAAAGTTAAAAAAAGAAGAAGGAATAGTGAAGGATGAGGTAGGTCCTATGCTAATCCTCATATTTTAGTTCAGTTACTTGGATATATTCTTAACTCCAAATCTAGGCATATCCTTAACTCCTGCTCAGTCTCCTGGAACCAATCAACCTACACTATTAGGTATATTTTAAGATACCCCTGAGCATCTCTTCCTCTACATCCATCCTACAGACCTGGCTCTGATACTGTACTGACTTCACTTCATCTGAGATCAATAGAAAATTTAGTGGAATCATAACTATCTCAGATGATGTTCTATCCTATTGGATAAAGCCCAGCCATGAAAGACCAATTTCTGGAAAAGCAGCAGTAGATCAGTCAGCTTTGTGGGCCACACAAGCCAGAAAGCAAAGCCTGGCATGTTATTATGGAGGAAGGAAAACTGAGATGAACACGCAGTAACAATACTGCAAGGAAAAAAACCCACATTTTCAAGGGAGTTTTCTCTGCTAGAAAAGGGGTTACAGAGCAGACTTGACTTGAGGGGCCCTTAATTTTAAGTCCCCTGCATATGTGACATCAGGTACCTTCTGAACCATATGTTCAGATGCACCACATGTGCATCTTTCTATAGGAAGACTTCCTAGAAAACATTGCTGGCAGATGTCATGCAGTACAAGAGTGTAACTGAACCAGAATGTGAATAATATCTGAGTGAAGCTATAATAACTACTTTATTCATTATTTGTATAGTGCATCTTCATATGTGTGCATGCATATAGAGGCCAGAGGTCAATCAGAGATCATCTTATTTTTTAAATGTGCACATGTGTGTTTGGGATCTTATATAGACGCAAAGAGGATATCCAGTTCCTAAAAAGCAGAGTTTCAGCCAGTTTTGACTACCCAGTGTGGATGCTGGAAACCAAACTCTATAGTCCTCTGCAAGAGCAGCAAGTACTCTTAATTTCTGAGACATCTCTCCAGCCACCACTTTTGTTTTATTTTGTTTTTTGTTTTGTTTGGGGGGGTTGGTGGAGTTTTGTTTGTTTGTTTCTTTGACAATGTTCCATACTGGGACCTGGGACTGGGGTTTGCACATGCAGCCAGCCTGCCTAGTCATCGAGCTGGGAGAATGTGCCTGTCTCTACCTTCCTAGTCCTGGGATGACAAGCACACCACCATGCTTGGTTTCTTTTTTCACATGGGCGCTAGAGATCACATGCAGTTTCTCCTGGGCATGAGGCAAGCACGTCATTGGCTGAGCTATATCCTCAAGCTAAATAAACCTTTTAAAAAGCCACATACACACAGGCACATGTTTCGAAGATTCTGAACCAGGCACACAGCTGGGATCCAAGCAGCACCAAACTGAAAGCATTTCCTGCACAGCAGGTGGAGCTGAGGAAATCCGCTGTTGTGTACTTGGCATTCTGGTCCTTGCCAGTTTTCTGACTTGTACGCTAATTTCTTTGGTTGAAGAACTAATTCAACTCAGCTGCAGAAACTCCAGGTTGTGAGCTTTGCTGTTTCATAATGTAATTAACGATTCACATCCAATTACATCATGTTAAAAATCCTTTCTCAATTCTTCCTCTGCTAATCCAGGACCCAGGGCCTCTTGTGCGGACTGGATCAATGCTCATGAGGGAGACAGAAAGCTCATTTGCAAGCATCAGTTGGAAAACACATGCATGATTGGGATTGTGATTTAACTATATATATGTACATTTATATATATATATACATATATATGTATATATATACATATATATACATATATATATATATATATATGGCATGGCTATATATTTTTGTAAGGGAAGACTGAAAATGGGGGAATACAAAGGAATCAGACATTAACATTCACCCTGTAAACACGGAGTCATGCCAAGAGAATACAGGTACCTAAATCTCTCCTCTGCCCTGCAGAGTCCTCAGAGTGAGGCCTGAAATCCTTACTTGGTATAATACATTCCCTCCAATCCCCTGTCCTGACTCAATCCTAAATTTCCTTTTTTTTTTTTCTGTTTTAAAGCTACCAAGTCCCCACAGGACCCAAGGACTTGTTCTGAATTTTCCTCAGCTGTGTGTGGAGCTTCTCTCCTTGAAGTGTCTATGACTCCTGTTACAGCTGGCTGCTGGTAGCTGGAGGTGTGCTCTCTCTCTCCCTCCCTCCCTCCCCCTCCCCTTCTCTCTCTCCCTGTTTACAGGGTAGAATGGAGAAAGCCACCTGGTTTTCAACTGCATAACCAAGCATGGTAGCTCATTTGTAGGTCTATAGTCAAGAACTGGAAAATGTGTTATTTTTGTGTCCCAGGATTCCTTGTGTCAATTTCCTCTGAATACATCATCATTTTGGAAGATCCAATGCAGCACAATTCTCTTAAAGGAGCTAGATCAAACTAAGTGAAGTGTAAACTACAAGTTCAAGGTTGTTCAGTGTGGTGGAAAGGTTCTCTGTATGCTGAAAATAAAGGGGCTGTTTTGGCCTATGTGGAGCACTGTAGAAGTGGGTGGAAGATCAGAGGACAGGCAGGTAGAAAGAGGGCGGAGTTAGTCAGTCTCCATAGGACCTTCGAGGAAGAGCCATGTAAGAAATCCAGGTGAGCCACCGGCCGAGTCACGTGGCAGATAGAATACTAGAAATGGGCTGAATTAAGATCAAAGAGCTAGCTAGTGATATGCTTGAGACATAGGCCAAACGGTATGAAATTAATATAAGTATCTGATTCTTTCTTTGGGGAAAAAAGTCACCGCAGGCAACTGGCCTGTTCAACAGTTCAGGGATGTCTGTACAAGAGCTCAGTTGATACAGGCTAACCTCTGAGGTCTCTTGGGTTGTGAAAGAGACTCATTTTTCCCCTATAATAAGGGGGCAAGGATTATACCAGCTAGGTGGATAAAAGGGATGTAGGACATGAAGGCAATTTCCAAAGTAGAAAATATACACAGTCAACAAACAAAATTTAAACTATTCATAATCTGAAATTATATAAAATATGCTATTTTTCTAATCAAATAAGTAAGATATAAACATATATATATTCAATCATATATAACGCATTTTATATATATTCAATTCCAGAAAAATTATAGGGACACAAGTCCAAGGTCATTACATAGCTGCACTGTCTTACCAAGAATTGGGAAGTTCAAACTTGCCCTCTGAAGGTTTGTAACTGAGCCAAATAAATCTTGAGGTTGCTCCTTGATTGAATTTGTCCGGGCACATACTATGGAGTATGTTTCTAAACCTCAACAAATGCAATTAATAAAATCAAAAGGCTTAGCAATGCTCAAACCATTTACCCCAAAGTTCTCCAACCAGAAATGTGACTTAATAACCTGAGTAGACATGTGGCCAAAGTTTCACACACAGATATAATCTCAGTATTATTTTAAATGCCTAGAAAACAGGAATCAAGCTGAATTCCCAATAGCAGGGATATAGTTATGGAGCTTATATAGCCATATGGGGTGAAAATTAGATAGCTGTGGAAGTTTGAATGAAAATGCCCCCCCCCATAGGCTCATGCCTTTGAACACTTGATCCCCAGTGGATGGTGCTCTTTGGGAGACTGTGAAGCTTTTGGGAAATGGAGCCACTCTGGAGGAAGTATGCTTTGAGGACTTCCTTCCACTTCCTGTTCTCTTGGTGCTGCCTGCTTGCAGCTGAGGATATTCAGGTCTCAGCTACCTATGGCGGATGCCATAGCTGCCTATTGACATGCATCCCTCTGGGACTTAATAAAATTAAGGTTTTCTTCCAGAAGTTGCTTTGGTTGTGGTATTTTATCATAGCAACAGAAAAATAGCTAATATGCCAGCTATTCCTTACGGTTACAGAGAACTTTTAATAGCTGTGGAAACATGATACCCATTTCCAGCTTTATAAAATCTTCAACATTAGAAAAGCACTAACAACCTTAGCAAAATAGCTCTGAGACAGAGGGCAGTCCTGGGAACAGACAAAGGGCAGCCATGGAGATAGTCAGAGGACAGCACTGGGGATAGGCAGAAACAGGCTCTGGGTAGTGGTTTGTTTTCCCAAATCCACACATTGAAACTTTAATCCCAGTGTGGTGAGATTAAAAGGTAGAGTTTGCCCAAATGGAAGCTGAACACAGAGGGTATCAGCAAGCATACCAAAGTGGATAGTGAAAAGCCCGCAAGGTTTCCCCCATACACAAAGAACTGTGGGTAACTGACTAAGGCTGGGAGTAGGACAGGTGGTCCTCCCCAGGGCAGAGCATACGGTGGCTGTGCAGTGTCAAAAACAGCCATGTAGACTGAAGTGGTTATATTTAGGAATAGATGTGTTTATACAAAAGCATATATGCATGAAATAACAATTGATGAGAACTGAAGCCATGAATTTGAAGGAATAAAAGGATATATGGGATGGTTTGGAGGGGAGAATGTTGTAATTAATGAACAATATCAAAAATTAAAAAAAGTAAATCATGACGGTGGAGGCTTCATGGATGGTATTAGCACTCTTAAAAGAAGAGGTCCCTGTGATGGGAGGCTAAGATAAGAAAAGTCTGTAACTGGAAAGGGGCCCTCACCAGAACCCAACCTTGAAGTCCTTGATCTTGAAGGGCCAGCCTCCAGAGCCATAGGTGTAAGTCTCTGTTGTTTTTCCTATTCACTGAAGCAGCATGAACAGATCACGATACACCACTCAACTCAATGTATATAAATGAAGAGGTGTACCATGTTCGTGTATAGGATAATTAATATTGATACAATGACAAATTTATCCACAGTGTTGATTTGTATGGGGAGGTGTGTAGGTTTGGTGCTTGTGTGGGAGTATGCATATGTGTGGGTGCACTCACTCATGTAGATGTCTGTGGGGATCAGAGTTGACTCAAGATGTCTTGCTAGACTGCTTCTCTGCCCATTTTGTGTGTGTGAGTGTATGCACATGTGCATGTGTGCATGCATGTTTGTGTGTATGTTTATATATTTTATATTTAATAAAATCAGCCTGGAATATCAAAGAACAGAATGACCCAAAGTCAAGCCATGAGGATCAGAGAGTGGCAACTCATGCCTTTAATCTCAGCATAGGGTTGACAATGTGGTGACTCATGCCTTTAATCTCATCATTTAGGAGACAGAGATCTTTCTGTATTTCTCTGAGGTACTACCATTTGGTTGCTAAGCCCTGAACTCACAGAAAAACTCCTGGTCCTGACCAGGAATTGAGCCTGGGCTGTGGCAGTGAGAATGCTAAATCCTAACCACTAGGGTGTGTGTGTATGTGTGTGTGTCTGTCACCTTTTTAGAAGCCCATCATTTTGGCTAGACTGGCTGAACAGTGAGCCTACAGGTCTACCTATCTCAGCTCCCAGGTCTGTGCTTACAGGAGTATGCCATCACATCTGGCTTCTTTGTGGGAGCTAGGAATCTGAACTCAACCCTTCATGTTTGCGAAGCAAGTGCCATACCACTGATCCATCTATCCAGCTCCAGATGTAATTTTAAAATTTAACTTTTAAAGAAAACAGATGGCCATTGTCATAAAATTCTAGTGAAAAAAGTACATTAATAAGACATATTATTTCTTGTAATATGGTAGAACGAGTACCCAAAGATTCAAATGTTATGAGGCAATTAGAATCTTAGAAATATGCATAAATACATATTTTAAACAAAGTGCTCAGCTTTCAAGAAAACTCTGCAAATGTTAAAACAAAACCCAAGAGAATAAACCTAGGTGCCGAGGAGGGAGGGTACTTCTGACTTCACCTACAGCCTGGAGTTTAAGGCCAAACAGAGGGAGGAGAAAAATCCCAGGGCCTGAAAAGTCCTGCACAAAATGCCATTGTCAATCATGAGCACAGACTGTTTCTTTCAGGCAGGGGCCAGAACCCACACAGCCTGCTTGGAATGAAGAAGCTGAAGAGTTCACAGAAGAGGAGCACCATGATGGGAGCATGGGAGTCCCTTCAGAAAATTATCCTCAATCCCAGGAATTCCCAATAAACATGAACTTATAATCATAGTGCGTGCATGCGTGCATGCATGTGTGTGTGTGTGTGGTATGTAATATGAAAAGCTGACTTGGATTCACATGTATCTCAGATATTAATAATGAAGTTATGAGAGAGGAAAACAAGAGTTTATGAAAACATCCAGGCTAATTTCAAAAGAGCTAAAAATGCTAGAAATGAAAAGTACATTAAGCAAAATTTAAAAATGCACGCAACTTTGGAACAGCTAAGAGTAAAAGAATTGAATAAAATATAAAACTGCGATTTTACTAAACACAGAAGTAGACAATGTGAAGACAGGTTAGGAGAAAACAGCATAAATGTCCACAGAAAACACATCTAATTAGAACCTGAAAAGAAACAATGGGAAATTAAGGATGAAATAAACATAAGAATTTTCACAACAAATAGAACCACCATTGGGTCCATGAAATGAATCAGGAACATCAACCAAAATGTGGAGGAAAGATGTCGGAGTCAGAGCGGGTGGAGCACACCAGGAGAACACAGCCCACTGAATCAACTAAGCAGGGCTCACATGGGCCCCCAGAGACACAGGCAAGCACAGGACCTGTGTGTGTCTGCACCAGCTCCTCTGCATATGTGTTATGGCTGTTAGCCTGGTGTTTTTGTGAGACTCCTATCAGTGGAACTGGTATGTTTCTGACTCTTTTGCCTGCTCTTGAGACTCTTCTTCCTAGTGGATTGTCTCCTTGAGCTTCAACATAAGGTATCTTATTTTGTTCTGGTGGGCTGTCATCTCTTGGAGGTATGTTCTTTTCTAAAAAGAGGGGAGTAGATATAGGGGAGAAGGGAGATGGGGGAGTTAGGAGTGGAGAGAGGGGAAACTGGTTGGAATGTATAATATGAAAGAAGAATCTACTTTCAATTTTAAAAATTAAGTAAAAATTTTTTAATAAAGAAAACATCTACATTTAGATCCACCATGAAGAGTAATATAGCACAGAGACTTCTTCAATGTAGCTCAGAGGAAAAGCACAAAAGTTATAATAGTCACATTATAGCTACCTTTTCCATGGCAACAGGTAAAGCCAAACACAAAGAATAAAGTAAGTCTCTACCTAGGATGGTAGCTCTCATCACATCTTTTGATATTATGGGTTATACACATCTTAGAATCCTTATCTTCCCTTAGCCTCAAGCCAGTCTGAAACAGTTGAACATCAAAGTTCCTCTGTGCATGCTTTGCAGAGGTGGAAATGGATCTGACATGCACAATGAAAAGGAAGCAGAAACAATGATAAACAGGGCACAGGCAGACACTGCATAAAAGTCATGGCCAGTCTGTTAGCATCAGAAAGAGAAGCAGATGGACCTGATGGGCAAGAGCTCTGCTGCATCTTCTGGATGGAAGTAGACTATCCCAGGATGCCATATTGTTGTGAAGATGAGTGAAAATACCCATTAACCTTTGACTTCATGGCATTCACATTATACAGTTTCCATGTGGTTACTAAAATAGTAGAAAATAAAGACAACAATTTTCAACTAGCAGAAATAAAAAAGAGAATGAGAAAAAAATAATTTAACATATGCTCATAAGAGAGATAAGAAGACAGAGGTGAGAAGCCTAGAAAACTTAGATAATGTGACACATATAAATGGAAGCAAATCAATAATTAGGAAAATTGTGAGTATTCTTGTCTTTCTGCTTAAATATTTGGAAGTGGCTCATAATGCTTTGAGAAAAAACAGTAGACATAGTCTTGCTCTCTCTACATCTCACCATAAAGACACAAATAAAATAAAATGAGATTCAAGAAAGTGTATGCAAAAATACTTTGAACATCAAACATTAGAGCAGTATATCATTTCTAGGAGTTGGAATTCTGAAATATTTGCAAATACATATTTGGATATCTGGAGAGGTAAGACCAAAGTCTAAACAAGAGATTCACCTTTGTTTCACATATATGTTATATACATAGCCCAAAGGTAATTTTAAGCAGCAAGTTTAAATATTTTTTCACACAAAGATTCCACAGTGAAGGATGCTTTCTACTGTGTTATATCAATGTTCATTTAGGCTATGTTACATTTTAGATTTTGGATTAGAGATGCTCAATCAAGTAGAAAACTGACAGAGAGAAAATATCAATAGAATAAAAGCATGGACCTGGGAGAAATAAAAATAATAGAGTGGAAAATATCTCAGTAGACTGATAGAAAGAAAAGATTAACCACTATTATATGAGATGATTCGAGAACATCACTGGAGACCAAGCATACTAGCAAATACTAAGAACAGCTTTATGTGAACTAATGACTTAGATGAAATGAAAGATTCTCTCAAGACACAGATTCCCAAAACAAGCTTAAGAAGTAGAAGCCCTGGCTAATGACAATGTCTACTGGCTAGTTTTTATGTCAACCCAACATAAGCAAGAGTCATTTGGGAAGAAAAGATCTCAGTTGAGAAAATGACTCCACCTGATTTGCAAGGTGAGACTATAGTGCATTTTCTTGGTTGATGACTGACATAGGAGGGCCCAGCTCACTGTGGTGGTCCCATCCCTGGGCTGATGGTCTATGGATACTATGAGAAGACAGCCTGTGCAAGCCATGAGGAGCAAGTCAATAAATAGTGTTCATCCATAGATTCTGCACCAGTTCCTGCCTTGAGCTTTTGCCCTGACTTCCTTGAGTGGTAGGCTTAAGCTATAAGATGAAATAAACCGTTTCCTCTCCAAGGTGCTTTGGGCCATGATTTTTTATCACATCAATCAAAAGATACAACACAAATGAAAAAAAAATGAATTTCTAATGAAAACCTTCTCTCAGACTCAAGTTCAGGCCAAGAGAGCTTCCTTGGTGAGTCCAATCCAACACTCAGAGCCAGAGAAGGAGAGAATAGCTTCCAATTCATTTTCTAAAAGCTGATGTTTCCATGATACCTAAGCCAAAAGTACCTCATAAGCAAACACACTAGTGTCTCACAAAATATATCCCAAAATATTATCAAAAGGAATTTAGCAATAGTATTTTTATGATGTAGTATATTATGTCCAAATAGCAATCCCAAGTTAGCATGAAAATCAATGCAGTTTCCTAGGTTCATAAAATAAAGAAAAAAAAAGTCCTACTGTTATGCAAGTAAAAGCATAAAAGCACTTGTCAATACCTAAATGTCCATGCAAAATAAGAGTTCTCATTGAATTAGTAGTAGAAATGAAAAAAAAAATACTCAATAAAACTGGACAAGGGACTCGAATAGGCATTTCTCCAAAGGTCTATAAATGGTCAACAGGCGCGCATGCGAGTGCGCGCGCGCACGCAAACACACACACACACACACACCAACAATAACAACAACAACAACAACCATTAGGGAACTATGAATCATAACCACTATGAGATATCACTTCATACTAATTAGGATGGATACTTAGAGTAAACAAAGAACAAGTATGGGTGAGGGTGTACAAAAATGAGGACTTTTGTACTTTTCCAGCAGTAATGTCAAGTAGTACAGTTGCCATGGAAACAGTATGACAGTTCTTCAAAACTTATAAATAGAATTGACATGTAATTCAGCAATTTCACTTCTTTGTACATACCTCCAAACAGTGAAAGAAGGGCATCAAAATAATGTTTGTACACTCATGTTCATGGGAGTATTAATCAAAAAGACAAAAAGTAAATATAATCCAAGTATCTATCATAATATGGATGAACACAATCAGGCATATGCATGTAAGGGGATGTTATTCTGTCTCAACAAAGGAGACCAACAGATGTTACATCATGGATAAAACACAAAGGTATTGTATGAAGGTAAAATGAACCATTTGCAAAAGGACAGATGATGTATGATTCCACTCACTCTAGGTCCCCAGAGTAGTTAATTCAGAGACAGAAGGTAGATTCTGGCTACCAGGGAATGAAGTGTCAGTTTTAATGGAGACAGTTTTTATTCATATGATGGGCAGATTTTTGAAATGGGTGGGGTGACAGTTGCCAGACATCATTAATTTGCTTAATGCCATGGAACTGCTCACTTCTAGCAAAATTTCTCACAGTAAAGGAGAAAGTATAAATGGCCTTTTAAATAGATGTAATCTACATTTAAGGAATAAGGCAATGATGCTGTCTCTCATTACCTCTCTTTATATGCTCTGGCAATGGTACCTAGTGTAATAAGGCAAGAAAAAGAAAGTCATGCGTAGAAGATGGCATTCTGTAGCCTTCTCACATTTCCCATCTCCTGTATTCTCTTCACTCCCCATTTTGCAACATTGCCTAAGCTTTAGAGGAGTTGAACAAATAAATATTTTGTTTAGAGCTAGGCCCACATGTATAAAACTCACAAAAAAAGTAAGTATATTTAATAGAAGAATATAAAAAATTAAGTCATTTAAATAGCACCACTGTATATGGCAAGAGTTTTTTAAGAGAAACAGCTTTAAAGATCATTCTATGGAAATCAATTTTGTATGTATAGAAAAATGTATTGTTTAAAGATTAATATAAGTAATTAGTAGTAGCATTCAAAGAAAGAATGGTCTATATTATCTACACTGAAAAAATATAAAACACGGGTGAGGAACATCTAGAAAAAATGCAAGGAACCCATACCTTACATAATGGCAGACCAAAGATTTGCTTCCATTACTATGGACATAGATACTGACCCACAGGGCTGAGGCTGGTAGGACATTGACTATCAAAGATCGTATGTTGTGGAGGAGACAAAAATATTTACTGTCTCTGTATCATTGCTTTTAGCTGTATCTATCATTCTGCGACTTTTAAAAATGTTTCAATTAATGTGTTTTTCATTCTAGAAGGATGTTTTAGCCTCTGAAATCAGTTTGGATATTTTTACATTCTCTTGTCCCTCACTCAATTTTATTTGTCCATTTTATACATGTTTATATACATAAAATGGACAAAAACTGTTTATCTTGTTTAGCTTATAATCTCTTACCTTCTTTCTTTACCAATCCACCTACATAGACATATACATAAAATACATATTTATGTAATGTCTCAAAACAGTGTATAAAAGAGTAAAGAATTAGATTGGGAGGACCTCCTTAAAGTAGAAAATTAATGTTTGACAAAGTCTGATAGCACTTTGGCTGCCTCCTACAGTGATAGAGCTGCCCGTGCCACTGGGGCACACTAAGAATAGCTAAAAGGATTCCCCCATCTTTCCCATAGATAGATGGGAGCTTTTGTGACTCATACACTATTCATGGTGCAAGAAATTCCTATAAGGAAACACCTGTGTAAGCCAGGGAAATCCCTGCATAAACAAGACTTCCATAGAGGGGTGGTACTGCCAACCAGTTCTGAAAGAACAGATTTCTCATCAATGGTCCCCATGGATAAGTGGCATACAGCCTCTAGGAAAAACAGATTCCTGCCTTACACTACACAGGAAATTCATGTGGAAGGAGTATAGATTTAAATAAAGAGAAGAACATGCACCAGGGAAATCTTTCTAAGCCTGGGGAAGAGACAAAAGGTAGGTGGTTAAGGCAAAACCAAATCTAAATATGAAAAATTACCAGAAGCAGGCATGATGATTAAAGACAAGATGGTATCCTGGCAGAAATCCTGGAACAGAAAAGGGATGTTGGTGAGGCCCCCAGGAACTTGCCACTCAGCTAATACTATTGATGGGACCAGCCTTGAGGTCTCAGTTTAAAGTCATGGTTCTCCACAGGAGGAAATTTCACTCCCTGGACAATGTCGGGAGACATTTGGGACTGGGACCACTCCTTAGTGGGTCAGGAAGGAATGCTGCTAGCATCCGTGATTGGAGACCAGAAAAGCTAACAGTGCTACTTGGCAATTACAAATGCCTCAGTATCTAGGTGGAGATGCTGCTAGCTAGCCATGTGTGTTGTGGGTGAGTGATGATGAGCCCAGGAGTTAGAAACTTGTCAAGGCTACTTCCATGTCTCTATTGCTATCTTGTGACTCTTCATTCATCTGAAATTATTGAAAAATTAGAAGTTTTAACAGCTACAAACTTTCATTTGAATGCCATTATCATTTATTAAAATTTGTGGAGAATGCTGTAATGGCAATGTGTAATGCTTGAGGATGCTTAGTGAAGTTGGAATTCATGTGGAGACGGTACAGTGCTGCCCTTTGGGAATCCATGCTCATGAACCTAAGGATTATGTCTATATTCTCACCAAAGTCTTAGAAGTCTTAATAAGAAAACCACATGAAATGTCCATACTTTTTAAAGGATATTTATCTAAAATTGTTCTAAAAAATTTAAAATAAAAACCTAATAGTAATATTTTTGGTTTTCAAGGTTAAATAAATTCATACAGTAGAAGATTTTGTAATAATTAGGTATGTAACAGGAAATCATATACAGTGTAAGTGGATAGTCCATGTGTATGATCTCATTTTTGTTAAAATAAAGAAAAGGAAAGTAGTACTATATTGAGGGGAAAAAAAACAGGTTTGGTGCATTAACAAGAGGATTCTCAAAACCTGTGGGAAAACTTACTGAGTAACAGGTTAAAGTTAACTTTCATGTTTCTATTCTCACATTAGTTTTAATTTTTACAATGTATGCTTTACTTTTTTTAAAATAAAAGATAAAATAGTAAAAGAAAAAAAGAGAGGAGCTGATTGATCAAAACCTTTTTCTAAGCATCATTTTCACAGAATACTAAGCCTGGAAGAAACCATAGCCACCAAGCAAATTTTAAAGATGTTCAAAGTGTTCTTGGACACAGAATATCAGGTCAGAACAATGTCCTTGTCATAGTCAGTGACCTCCAAATGCACTACACTATGACATTCTATGCATCTGGTAGGTTACTTCTCCAATTTCCAGGGCTGATGTCTGTTGCTGTACAGTTCACAGTTGCAAAGGCTGTAATTCTGTACTGAAGTGTTTCACTTGGTCTTATATGCACAAGAGCATTCGTGCCAGAGAAAAATCACATGTTCATTGTTTTCATGGGCCATCTGAACAAAACTTCTAAGCATGGTCTGTCTGGGAAAAAATACAATAAGCCACTATCTTCTTCAACTTCAGAGCCAGTGAAAACACCATTCCACTTCATGAAGCTGGCAGTTTGATCTTTGAAGTAAGAAGTGAACACAATTTAAATAAAACTACAAAACCTCTACCTCATTCAACTCATGTGTTCACACATGCAAAAGATAGGGCAGAGCCAGGAGAAGCATGTTTTGTGAAAACTATCATCTTGAGTTTCCACATATTTGCAAGAGCTAGGTTTCAAAGATGGCTCTGGATTTTTAGCAACTTTATAAATTTTAGAAACTTTAATTGTGGCACTGACTAAGGCTCTTTTTGAGAAAAGCCAGGTTGTTCAGAAGATACGAAGTCTGAGAAGCAGAGAAAATGGGGATTTCCTTTTCCTTGTGGGGCCCACATGAAAATTGTCACTTAATAAATGACAGCCACACATTTAATGAAGGTTTCTATACACACACAGGAGCACAAGGAAGCTGGGATTGGTGGCACACACCTGTAATCCTAGCCCATTGGAGAGGTAGAGGCAGAAGAGTCACAGCAAGTTCATTCCAGTTTAGCCAGGATATATAATTCTCTCTCAGGAAAACCAAAACCAACCAGCCAGCCAACCAACCAACCAACCAAATGGTGAACCCACATCAACGGGCAATCCAAGGATGCAGCTCATACATGCAAATATTCAACTCTTAGAGAAAATTATTATAGGTAAACTAATTTTGGTAGCTTTTGTGTCTAATTTCTGATTTCATGAACAACCTCCTAGAAGATGATAATATGTAAGTTCTTCCAGTGGTTATGACTGGGTGTCACAACAATCAGAGTGGACAAGGGCAGGTAGGCACTTCAGGGGGCAAAGTCTAATCCCAACTGAGGTGACAAGGGTTGTTTGCATTTATTTTTGCAAATGGGCACCATTAATTGCAAAAAGAACATCACCACTGCACATGCCTGTCCTCAGGGACAACTCAATCTTGAAGAATCTGTGATGGCCCCTAAGAATCAAGACATATAGAGGAGATCAACTCATCTCCCCCTAGGGGGCTCAATGAAATCAACACTCGTTTGGAGGGAGCGGTTCCTATGTAGAACAGTGTTAGGTGGTGTGTTCCTATGTGTGATGTCCTTCCTAAGAACAACTGTCATTACTCTCCCAAGACAGCCTCAAACTGTGCACTAAGGTGTCCCAGCTGTGGACCATGGATTCTATCAACATGGATGCTGCCATGTTGCTGTGGTCTAACGGGCAATAAATGGAACACTCATAACACCATGAAAAGTATTTCCACATGACAGTAAATTCTTCTGAAAGCTGAGTTTAAAAAGACTTTCAGTCTGTTCATTTGTCTCCTCTCTCCAAAGCTGGCTGTCAACACTAGAGAAGATCACATCTTATCCAAAGGTCTCAGACTGGCTCTAAGGTTATTGGGAAAGAAGAACATCACCAAGACAAAGAGGAAAATATATCATCCATTTCTCATGCTTTTGAATTTTCATTTTTTAGGTTATCTGTACCTAAAACACTTTCCCTTACATAACTCATCACTATACCACATTGTCCTCCCAAAATTGTGTTTAAATTACTTTCTGCAAAACAGTTCAGATCACACCGAAGACTCATGGTAACTACAAAACAGTATTGAATCTACTATGAATTCACTTGCCTGAGTAGCTTGATAGATGTGAAGAGTGGAGGAGGAGGTGACTGACTAACTGAATGGACTGAAATGCAGTAGGTCCTATATCCACAGCTCATGGTACCTCTAGTGGTGGCCCTCACCATTACTGTGACCCATTCCTGTCTAGACAGTTGCTCTACTGTTTCCTAATTTAAAAATTCAAACCATTATCTGGTCAGTTTTCAGTCCTTAATCCATTTCTCTATGAAGCTCTGACAAATCTAAACAAATGTAGGATTAGAAATGACTTTCTCTCCGCCACTGTAGCAACATAGCCATTCATATAATGGAGGGTGTTACTCATAAAACAAAAAACGTGGGGAGAAATGGGTCTTGTCTTCTAGAGTGGGGTGATGAAAATGGGAAAATTTGGGTCTTGTAGATGATGGAATAATCTGAGTACATTTATCATCCTGGAAGAGACAACCCCACCTTGTTTATACTTATCAGTTATGAAACAAAATTTAAAAACCTTTCACATCTTCATGTAACACTGCTCTGTTTCCTCTTTCTCAACATTCGTCTAAGCATCTGAGAGATTAAAAAACCTGCCCTGGGATAATATCTCACTATTCTGAATGATTTCTCAGGGGAAACAGTTTGGAGATTCACCTCCCAGTTTTTAGACCAACTGGGGATTCTGTAGTTTTTACAACCTACCTCTTGGTGGCGAATCTTACATAGTTCCCTTCCTTCTCTGCATAGAGGTTGTTATGTTTAGGTATGAGGAGAGAGGGTACCAGGACAGAGACATGGGGGACTTAAGTGGCCCTGATGTCACATAAGTTGCTTTGTTGGCTCATCGGAGTATCTTGACCTCCACCTAGCACCCAGACCCTGAATATCTATTCTGAGCTCCAGAGTGGTCTGCAGGGTGAAAACAATGATTCTCATGGTTCCTGCCTCTGTAGAATGTGCAACATAGAAGGAAAAAGACCTCCAGTGAGTAAAGAGGTCACATTGAAAGACTGTAGCTTACATACTTGAGTTTTGTTTCAGTACCATGGAATCAGGGAGCAGCTCAGTGCTGACAGGATAAGTCAAAGGTTGAGAATGGGCTGTCTGAAGTGGAGCTCTGGTGTGGAGGTACCAGCAGGTGCTAGAGCTGAACAGATACTACAATGACTGGCATACACCGACAGCCTTGTCAATAAAGAGGGTGTCTAGGGTAGCTGCCATGACAAATAGTTTAGAAAACAAGAAAAGAGCAAGACAGACTTGGACAGGCTTTGGTCAGAAAATATGAGGTAGCCCTAGCGTTAATGATGGGAGGGGATGGGAGACAAAATCACATCTCCCTTTGCTTGGGCATCCCTCCATTTTGAGAATTACCCTGATTTTGCAGCTTTTTCTGACAGCTATCATGACAGAAAATCCCAACCTTATTCCCTCCCCAGTGAAGTAATGGACCAGGAATGAAGAACTCAAAGGACCATCTGGTTGACCTCTCCCACTAAAATGATGAGGACCTTGCAGGACAAATGATTTAAGTTTCTAAGAAGATTATCCTTAAGCAGAGGTGGAATACTTTGTCAAAAGGCCCAGGTGACAGATATGTTGGCTTTGTGGGCTGCAGTTTCTTTCTCAGCTTTGTCATCATGTATAGAAAAGTAGCTGGGGGAACACTGTATAAAAGAACATCAATGGTTGTGGGACTGGTCTGAGTCACAGCTGACATCTGCTCTCTTCAAACTGTTAAGGGAAAGGAGTTTCAGTTTCTCTGTGCATTCATATGCACACTAAAACAGCCCTTGGCTCACAATGTGGTGAATAAAACAAACAAAAACCTCATTTTCCCCAATTCTTGCTTTAGAAAAGATAAAAAAAAAAAAATACCAACTTGAGACTGTTTACCTGGTCATGACCATGTACCTGTCTTATCAGATGGACAGGCTGTGACTGTAGTGTTAGTTGCAATCTCACTGGAAAGAACCGCAGACAGGAGCAGCCCCAGGAAATCCAGAGGGAGATACACAATGCTGGACAGCCCAGGCTCTACAGCTGACGATCCATCTGGTCACTGGCGAGCCCCACTGGCTCACCTTCAAAACATGCTCCTGCTGAGTCCTGTTTTTGTTGTTTGCATATATATGGTTTCAGCACTGACCGTGTATATAGTGGACAATAAAAGGGGTATCTCTGCATCCGGGTATCTATCTCTGCATCCGGGTATCTATCTCTGCATCCTTCCAGAGGCTAGCTCTTCTTTCCTCAGCAGTCAGCAACTGCCTGTAATTCCTTGTCCAAGGGTGTGACCCTAGGAAACTTGAGACTTTACCCTTTTCTTGCTAGCATGTTTATTGATACTGCTATGGGCTTTATTTTTTGTTTGTTTTGTGAGTGTGTGTGTGTGTGTGTGTGTGTGTGTATAACAATACTCGGGGAAGAAGAGCTTATTAATTTGAGAGTAAGAGGTGTGGCATGGGAAATATTTGGAGGAAAGGGACTTTGGGAGGGCTAGAGGAAAGTGAGGTAATTATATTTTAATTTAAAATGTATACAAAACTGAAAAAACAAACATGGCTCTGGTTCATTCCCACGGGTGAGTGAATGAGCAGAGGTCAGCTGGAGAGACTGTTTCACTGCCATCTTCCTACGGTGAGAAGATGACAGCCCTGCACTGGATGGACCCTTGAAAGACAGCTGACTTCTTTCCAAGAATGGCAGAGGCCCAGTGGAGAATGGCAGAGTGGCCAACTCAGATGTGCACTGCATGGCACACTCTGGGAAGACAGTCCTCATCAGTTCACCTTAGAGAACCAGCCAGTAAGAGAAAGCTCCTTATTCAGAGGAGCTACTCCCTAGGATATGTCATCTACTCCCTGGCATACAAAGGCCCAGAGCTCTTGCTCCAGCTCAGAGCAACACTGAAGGGCCATTCCCAACCCCAAGGTTGCTATGGTTCTTCTTGTGTCTGCCCACCAAGAGCCTTCCCTAACTGCTCATGTCTTCTCCCTTTTCCTTCAATTCAGGTCATTCTCACAAGCATTTCCTCAGCTATGAACTGTCCACTGGTCTCCCCTTCAGAGTCTGAGTCCCAAAAACACAGGATACAAGCGGTCCTAGATCAGAAATCCATAAATCACAGGCAGGCTAAGGCTAGCATACCAATCGCCTTTGGAAATAAAGCTTTATTAGCAACAGCCAAGTCCATCAAGGCATCACAGTGCTTTCTCACTAGAACAGCGGAGCTGAGTAAATGCCATACAAATCAGAGGTTCTGTGGAGATGAGCACACTTTCCTTTATAAGAGGAGAGTGTCCAGAAGAATAGTGAGAAGGAGAAGAAGACAGGAAAAGGAAAAAGAGAGGGGAGGAGGGAGGAAGAGGAGAGGGAAGGAGACAGGGAGGAAGGAGACAGAAAGGAGAGGGGAGTGAGGAGAAAAGAAGGGGGAAATAGAGAGGAAAAAAACAGAGAACAAATGGTTGCTTCATCAGCTTTGGAGCATCAGAAAGAGGAAACATTTGCAAAATCAAGTTCCTTCCCAAGCCTTCTGAGCCCTCTACAAGTAAGTCCTGTGGGAGGAGAGAGCTGAGTCCAGGAGGCCATGTTCCTCTCAGGTAAACCTGATGTGTAAACAAAATGAAGCATGCACACCTCCTCACACATCACACCTCAGAATGCAAGCATGGTATCCATATGGTGGCCTGGCGGGGGCTTCTTGCTATGCAGACTAATGCCTTTAGAGAAGTGGACCTCAACCTTTCTAGCTCTGTGAGCCTTTTATACTCAGAGTGCAGCGACTTCCAGTCATAAAATTATTTCATTGCTACTTTATAACTGTGGTTTTGCTACTGTTATGAGTTGTAATGTAAGTTGCAATTACCCAAGTGGTAGTGACCCACAAGTTGAGAACCACTGTGCACTTGCCAAGGGTCTGCCAGTCCAGAAGGCCCACCACAAAGCAGGAACCCAGACAAGCAGGTGTCAGCAAAGCATTCCTTAGTCTTTTCTCCAATATCATCTAACATCATCTCTTCCTCACTATCTGCATGTATGTCTCAGGAAGGAAGAAAGCTTCAGAGCTGGATCACAGTACAAAACAAACTAGGCAATGCTTAGTGTATTGTTAGTAGATCAGCCCTACACAGTGATGTCAGATCAATATAAAAGATCCCTCAGATGGCACAGAGACCCAGATTTCAGACAGGAAATACTCTCTGAGTTGATGAGCTTTAGCTAAAACAGTAGCCTTTAATCCTATCACTCAGGAGACAGCTTCTTCTGAATCTCTGTGAGTTCAAGGTCTAACAGCCAGGCAGTGGTAGCTCACATTCTTAATCCTAGCTCTAAGAAAGTTGAACCAGGAAGTAAAATAGCTGGGTAGGGAAAGAAATATAAGGTAGGAGAAGGCAGAAATTTAGCCATTCTGTCAGTAATTGGTCAGCCTGAGGACCTGTGAAAATAAGGCTGAGAAGTAGGCTGAGGGAAAAACTGGCTGAGCTTTGTTTCCTTGTGTCTCTGATGTTTTAGCTTCTCCCCAACATCTGGCTCTGGATTTTTATTATAATACTAAATAGAATTTGTGCAATACCACATACAACTTACTATATTTCATCAGAAACCAATCTGTAGCCCACTGGCCATCACCCCAGAATGTGCTCCTAAGCAGTCTTAAATACCACCTTCTATGGTGACAGTGGAGACTGGTCCACTACTCGGACCAACACCCTGACTACTCTGGCCAAGGATGCAACAGGAGCCATGGACACAGCTTTGACACTTAATGGATACACGGACTTGGGTAAGTCATTTACTCTTTAGCTTTAATTGTCTTGTCTACAAAGTAGGCATAACTGATACTTTCTCTATAGAATTGTTTAGATGACTTAAAATAGTGGATATAAACCAAGGTCTGTCACTGAGAATTTTTACAACACATACCATGATTATTCATGGTGCTGATGATAAGAAGGAGGGTGGTAACAGTGCTAAAAGTTTATCCCACTTCAGGACCAGAGATTTGTATGATGAGTACCTCTATGGTGCCAGCAGGATGCTCACTAACAGCAAAGACAAAGGCATCAAGGATCAAGGAGGTATGCAAAATAAGGAACTGATTCTTAACCTCAGTTCCAAGGAAAAGCAGGTGTTCATGTGTCTGCTGGGGTGTTTTGTCCCAAGAGACAGGACTATCTGTTTTTCATGAAGTGGGTGCATTAATTCATCTCCCCTCATTTTAGGAGTCTTCCTGAGTGCATGCACATCTTCAAGGCTTACGCAAGAATATCACCTGCAGAACTTTCTATCCAATGACCTAATGACTATAGTCAAAACTGTCTTGACTTTGTGGACTCTCCCAAGCAGCCTCTACAAAGGCAGCTGGATGTCAGCAAAATGAGCTCAGAGGGGTTCCTGCTTGAAAAGGGTTTGAATGAAAGGAGTTGGCTTCAGACACTAAGGGGGATGATGCCCATTAATAGTGTGTGTAGCCACAGGAAGCCATCAAGAATGCCTCAGATATAGTTCCAGTTACAGACAGGAAGATGTACAGGTCCTCTGAGTCTTAATGAGCATTGCCACTGTCTGAGAGTGCTTCCATTAAGCTAAAAGGTTCTGTGAGGGTAGCAGCTGACATTGCAAGTGCATCCTGGGATGATGGTGCACCCTATATCAGGATAGACTGGGATCATTAGAACTAGTAGATTATAACCAGTATCTGTAAACTTGAGGCAGGAATTCTGTAGCATGCTTTCTCATCATTCAATGGAAAATGTAGCCCACTGAAAATTAATATCTATGTGTATATATATATGTATATATATGAAAGTGTATACAAACCATGTAGGTGTATGTGTCTGTGCATTTATGTACACCAGAGGCACATGTCTTAAACATGAAACTAGCCCCTATTTTAATGGAACACAATTTTCTAAAAGACACATGAGTTTTTGCTTTCCTTTGGGCCTGAGGGTTGGGAATTATTTCTTTGCACATCTCCTCAATCCTTAATGTTTTCCGTGGTGTTGGATATTAAAGCAGAAACTGCAGAGACTCACACAGTACTTTTTTCCTTCAAAAACTCCACCTGGAGTTGATGTAGAGTAGGTAATAAAGACAAGCTTGAAGACACTCAAGAACACTAATTACTGAGTAAATGCCATACGTTCAGAGCCGTGGTGTCAATGCCCACATTCACTGAGCTAGAAAATAGGAGAATGTGCACAGGGTACCCTGAGCCTCTGTGGCTTTCTCCAAATGATCGGATGAGGCATATGATTTAGAGTCAGGCTCTAAAGGCAAGTCTCTACAATACATTACTATTCTGATGGATGCCAGCCCCCACAGGATGCAGAACTAACCGCCACAACCCACCTAAGAAAACTCTTTACAGGAACATCCAGTCTCTTTACACAGACATAGGGAAGCCGCTCTGCTCTGAGATGAGTGTTTGTGATCTGCCTCTGGTTATTTTTAAGAAGCCTTTGGTGAAATTGTTTAAGAATCCAAGTGATTATTCTATACGATGAGACAGAGCGTCAAGTCGTGCTCACCACAGAGTGTGGTTTCTCTATTTCTGGAATCATCATCAATAAGGAAGATGAAGTGCTCAGCTTGAGCAGTTGCCTTAAGTACTAGAGTGGAGTTTATCTTTGTAATGCGGAATGGCTGTTTACATTTCCCTGCAAGCAATGAGTCTGATGATTCAGGCATTTCAATCGTTTAATCAATCTAAAAGCCATATTGAACTTACTTTAAAGATCTCTCAGCATCCAATATATCTACACTTGTTAAAATTAATTACATCATTTAACGTTTCCACATGCATTATAGTTTTAAGTGTTTCATGGTCATTTTTATTAATTAATAAACGCTTAATGGACAAAAAATTCATGCTATAAAATTATTATGCATATGCTGCATTTTCAATTTTACTAATATTTCTTTGAAATATTTTCCCCAAGTGGAAAGTCTATGACTCATAAACCAGTCACTTTCACAGAAAGTACAACTGAAAACAGAAGTTTACTCAGAGACAGAGAAATCTGTGCTGCTTCCCTCAGTCCAAGACAGACTCACTTCCTCTCCCAAAAGCCAAAGGGTCTCAGGGAAGCCCACTTGGGAAATTCTGTCTGGCCCTGAAATAGCAGAAATAGTAACAAATCCCAGCCAGGATCCTCCAGACAAAATCCAGGACACATGATTCCTTTTGCTGCTGTTTGGGAAGGAACATTCCAACTTTCCCATTAGAAAACATGCTGTAATTACCACACACACACACACACACACACACACACACACACACACACACACACACTCGTGCACTTCATTCTGTTATAGAACTCAGGTGTAGTTTTTAAATGTTGATGCTAACATTTATCAATGACATGATTTAAAAGTGAAAACCTTAGAATTCTAGAAAAACCCTCAATATTCAGATGTTGGACCCTGAATAGTTTAAAAAAAACTGGGTGTGGATGTCATTTTAGTCTACTCACCCTGCTCTGGAATGTGATGTGGGCTTGCTCTGCTCCAGCTACTATGGGAGCCACTGTTTGCTATGGGTTGCTTGTGTGGCCTGGCACTATGTTATTGAGATACAGAACTTGAGTGAAGGCCTCTCACTATCTATAAATGTCTCATCTGAGAATATCTTTCTAATAAGAGGTCAGGACCAACTTATGAGTTGACTTGCAGCAGAGATGACCAAATGCTCAATGTCAAAAGATCTACTGGGATGAGTTGTACAGAAGAAATTCAACAGCATCCCCTTAGCTGAACCCTGATATTGGGCACCCTCCAGCAAGTGGACAACTACTCACCTGCCCTGTAACTCCAGCCAGGAATATGGATAGAGAGTTGGTTGGCATGGCTGCTAGGAGGACATGTTGCATGGTCTTCTTTCTCCTTTCTTACTGGGACCTGGTTCCTTCCCACATCTGCAAATCTGACATTTTCCAGTGGAGGGGAGCCAGTCCGAGGGCATGTGCCACTCCCTAAATGTACTGGCACCAATGCTGGGCTCTCCTTCCAGTGACTCTCCTGTGGCTGGCCCCATTGTGGACCTAGGAGGTCCTGCTTTCCCTCCAAGAGCTCCTGTGGCAGGGCTCTGCTGATTGGCTCTCTGTTAGCTGTGCCGTCTACTCCATCTGCTGTTAACCTGTGGGAACTACAACGAAGGCTGAGTGACAAGACAGACCTGTGCATTTTGGGGCTAGCAATTTGAGGTGGCTCAAGGGAGACAGAAAGAGGCTTGTCCAAATAGTAAATGGCATTGGGACACTGCTGAGACACCCGGAGGTGGACACAGGAGCTGAACACCAGAGGGACTTTTCTTGATGGTGAACTGTCTGAAGAAAAATTATCCTCTTTGTCATCCATGTGGGTGACCCAGTACTCCTGCCTTGCACACAGCCTTGTGTGAGCCTGGGGAACTTTTATTCCCTCTATGGAGCCATTGCTAGGGAACTCTGTACAGGTGAAGGATCCATTGTGCTGACATAGATGGACACCACTGGCCAGAGCAGGGGAGCTTTGGAGCACAGCATTCTTGGCCCTGCAATTGGGACACAGCGGGTCCCTAACAGTGTTCCACACCAAGGAGTTGGCTGGAGGGCCCACACGTCTGGCAGTAATAGTGATAGATGAGAACCCTCTGCGGAGGCCTCTGCCTAGGTTGTCCCCTGCGGACAGTTGTTCTGTCTCCAGTCTTTGCTCATCTGATGGAGTCAGAATTCCCAATCGGTCTGCAGTAAATGGCCTGTGCATGTTCACTCGACTGAGCCTGGCCGAAGCTGGTTTTGTGGGACACAGTTGAGGCTGAGTGAGTGCTTGTGGCAGAGGCAACATGGCTCCATTTTCCATTGATTTCTTCTCATCAATCAGCTGGGAAATGATGATAGGTGATATCATTTTTGTGTTTTGTGATGCCAAAGTCTCCTAGAAAATAGGCAGAAAAATCCCAGTTATTCCAGGAGTTCACAGGCTTACAGTCAGTGAATTCTCATGGGAATGCTTAGATTTCTCAATAAAGCCTTCCGGACAGTCTTGATACCAAACCTGAGCATTCTGACGAGATGGAGACCTAAGTATGTTTGTGAGGACCTAATGTTCCAGATGGTTCGCCTAATTGAGGAAGGATGGACTCAGGAGGGTGTTGGTCTCTGTTTACCAGCCTTGTGCTGTATCAGTGGAGACCCTTCGACCGTGACAATCACTTCTACCAGATCCCAGAACTTCAAAACAAAATCTCACATAGTGAAGGGAGGCAAAATCAGCAAGGGTCTGAGAACTGGAGTTGGAGAATCGATATGCCATAGGTCAGCACTCCAATGATGGTGTTGGGAAATGTGGTAACAAGGAGCTAACTCCCTAACTTCTTATCCCAGTCTCCCAGCTTTGCCAGTTAAGGCCAATTCAGTCATGTTCTGATTGCTTGGCCCCACACGAGTCCAAGCTCAGAGAGCAAGACAAGGGACATCAGATGCCCAAATTCATTTTCCCAGACTAGCCAATCAATTTGGCTTCTCTTACCAGGATGGGGTGTACCAGGATAGAGTATAGCTGTAGGTCAATGCTGTGAGGAGCTTTTATCCAAGAAATTCCATGCTTTCTAATTAGCAGTTCCTAAGTCCTTATGTAAATCACTGTGGTGTGCAGAATACCTCCCCCCATCTAGCTAGCTTAAGAGCAAAGAGGAGAGTCCCTCTGGCATGGGTGTTGAGTGCTGCAGAAGGCTGACTGACTGAAGCCCAGCATTTAGTGTACACAGAGCCAAGCTCCATTTTTTGTGCATCTAAAATGAACTTGTGTACAGAATTGTACAGACCCTGAGATAATGGTAAAAACTGTAGCCTTGGAAGCAAAAGGCATCATGAGGGAGCTCAGTATTTAGGGAACAGATCTCAAACCCCAGCATATCTGGGGATCATCTATAACATCACAAGCACAGGTTCCCCAGTTCTGAGATACTGATGGTGGAGTACCGGGGATTTTAGCCCCCACACCCAGTGATTCTGATGTGAGGAGCATAAACAGAGTCACAGCTGGCCTGCTGCATCTCAAGGAAATGCATTCACAAGGGGGTGGTGGGCCTAGGTACCATGAAAGCCTGGGCTTGCCTTTCTCAAGATGTAAGAAAACAAGGGTAGGACTTGTGTTTTGTCACAAGTTTATTGGCCATTTATTTTAATAATTGAGTGCTCTCCTCTCTCTGCACATGGGTCTCTGCACATGACAAGGTGATGACACAAGACGGAGTCATTTGGGAAAGGGACTCAATTTTTAAAAAATAAAATGGGTCTATTAGTTGAGTCTATTCCTCATGCTGGATTACCTCCCCAGCCTTGCCATAATGGGAGGAGCTCAGTCCTGCCTCAACTGGATGTGCCATGGTTTGTTCAAGCCCATGGGAAGCCTGCCCCTTCTTTAATCCGAGTGCTGGGATTAAAGACATGGGTTACCATTCCCGGCTTCCTTGATTTCTATGCCCTTTTTTTAAAATGAAAGATTATGCGAGAAGTTGCAAATTTCAAAAGATAACCAGAGATGGGGGAGTCCATTTTAAACCTTCTTCATGGAGCAGGAGGAGGAGAGATTGGGGAGGGAAGTAGATGGAAAAGCGGGAGGAAGTGGGAAGAGTGGAGGGACAGGAAACTGCTCTTGGTATGTAAAATAAATGAAAAAAAATCTTATAAAAAAAGATAGGCCTATAGGCAAGTCTATAGTACCTATTTTCTTGATTGATGGTTGATATAGGAGAACCTAGCCCACTGTGGGAGGTGTACCCCCTGGGCTGAGCAAGCCAGTAAATAGCACTCTCTGTAGACCAGCTGGCCTTGAACTCAGAGTTCTGCCTGCCTTTGCCATCCAAGTGCTGGAATTGAAGACACGTGTTACCATGCCCAGCTTCCTTGGTTTCTATGCCCCCCCCCCTTTTTAAGATATGTGAGAAGTTACAGATTTCAACAGATAATCTAAAAGTGGGGAATCCACTTTAAACCTCCTTCAGTGTTTAAAAGCAATTAAAATCTTTCTGCCTCTAGGACAGGGATAGCTCTTCAAGGCTTCCCTTCCAGACTTACTGCCACCTTCCAGTCCAGGGTCATCCCACAGTTCAAGTCAACCCAGTGGAGCCTCCAGTCGTGAGTGGAGATGCCTCCCTAGCAGCTCTGATACCGCAAAACTATTCCCTGCAGCTCGCAAAACCCAGAAGCCCATGCCTCCCCTTAGACACTGGCCGTCCCAGGTGTCAATGCTTTTCAATCTTCTGCCTCCAGCAGGTTTCCTGAGCTGCTGTGGTTACTCTCCACTCTACCCTGCTCCCTGCTGCAAGCCCATGGTTGTCATTTGCATACAAGAAATCGACAGTGCACCTGGAGCCCATTTGACAGTACACAGTCCCTCCCCTCCTAGTTAAATTTAGTTCCGATAATAATTGTTCCTGTGCACCTCATGATGGGTGTAATCAGACCCAGTGGGAATTCCTTTGACATTGATCTTTGGAGGAAAAAACAAAACCTAGCTTGGAACCCTCTGTCTGTGTTGCTCTTACTCTGCAGGGCAGTGCTTCCTGTTTGGACCAGTGACAACCTCCCCTCCGAAATCTCATGGGGTTGGGGACCGTGGTCTCCAGTTATATGTTTAATCAGGACCTGTAAGGTGAGGTCTACAATCTGTAATTGTTACTAGCTCCTAGGTGGTTTTTAGGGGTGCATGGATATGGAGGAAGGAGATTGAACTGATGTAGGTGACCTGGGACCCATCCTGAGTCATGGTTCTCAGAGGCCCCCGACCTAAGAGAAGCCTTGATTTACTAAAATGCAAGAAGATTGAAATAGTCTGTTAAGATGCACCCTCCCTAGTATTGGAATCAATATCTAAGGGATATCTTAGGCTCAATATCTTGGGCTCAGGATGCTGTGACTCTGGGCCTTGAAATTAGCATGGCTGTATTGCTAGGAATAGTGTTGCCAGTTCAGCTTGGAGCTCTACAGAAAAGAACCTGATACTGGCATTGGCAGTCTGGTTCCCCCAGGCAGAGCTGAAGACATACTAACTGAGGTCTTCTTTGGGGCCACACCCCTTGGGCACCATTCTAAAAGGGCCTAGAGGCCCAGGAGAGCTTGGATAAAGAGCCAGTTGCTATTTCTCTACCTGAGGCCTGCTTGGAAAGTGGGACTGTGATTTTTGACTCCATCAAAAGAAAGAGGAGAGAGCGATAATGAGAAGTGTGAAGATGAACTCATTTCTCAAGCTCTTGTGTTATTCGGGGTGACACTGTTCCGGGGTGAACGCACACTGGGCAGCACTGTGCCCAGGAAAAATTGTCTGCCTTCTCCTCTTCACAGAGAAGGTGTGAAGAACAAAAGGAGGTGACAGTGTGACAGTGTCTCTCAGATCAAAAGACTTGCTTTAGTTTCTTTTTGTTGTTCTAATAAAATATCAGGACGAAAGTAAGAGAAGGAAGGGAAGCGGAAGGGGAGCGGAAGGGGAAGGGAAGGGAGGTGGGGTGGGTGGAAGAATGTATTTAGCTAAAAGTTTAAAGTACAGCCCAGCAACCTCCAGAAGTAGCTCATCACACTATGTCTGCAGTAAAAAGGCTCCAACCTATGAAATAGTGCCACTTGTTGCTGGTTATCTTTCTACTCTTTTGGGGGGCCCCACCACCCAGATCCCGAACAATTCACACATAGAGGCTTATTCTCACTTATAAATGTCCACGCCCCTTAGGCTGGCTTGTTTCTTACCAGCTTTCCTTTATTTGAATTATTCCATCTACCTTTTGCCTCTGGGCTTTTCCCATTTCTCTCCTGTAACTAGGTGACTGGTCGCTGGTGTCCTTCTCTCCTCTTGAATTTCCTCTCCCAGATCTCTCCTCCTATTTACCCTCTCTGCCTGCCAGCCCCACCTGTCCTACCTCCTGCCTCACTACTGGCTGTTCCACTCTTTCTTAGCCCAGCAGGTGTTTTAGACAGGAGAGTAACACAGCTTCACAGAGTTTAACAACTGCAATATAAACAAGTGACACGCCTTCTACATCAGCCACCCACAATTAAGATAAGTCTTCCCACATCAACTGGCTTTAAAAAAAAATTCCTAAATGTTTATGCAGCGTCTCATCTCCCAGGTGATACTAGGTTTTGTCAAACTGACAATTAACACTAATTATTACAAGCATTTGTATAAATTATTTTTCCCATGACTCAGCAGAAATTAGTAGATAATTGATGTGATCAAAGCCACAGAGGCATCTCCTCCAGCTTATACTTGCCTATAACTGCTTTCTGTGTTGTTTGCAACATTATAGGTATAGGAAAATCATATGTTTAATGATTCAGATAAAAAACATTTATTGAACAACTATTAATGCTGCATGCCAGATGAATGCTGAATAACAGAAACCTTTGTGGTCTCCTGGAATTAACAGCCTGGAGACAATATCCAAATGTACAGGATAATCATTAAACTGGGTATTAACCAAAAATCCAAAAAAAATAAAATTAGAGAAATTGAAAAGAAAAAACAAAAGACTTTTCACCCTTAACATATACAATACTTCTCTAAGGCAAGTTTTATTTAACAAATCTCATTGTCTCACTGAGACCAACAGATAATTAAATAGAATATGCAACCTAGGGCTTGGGAGATGTCTTGGTTGGTGAAATGCTTTTCTTTGAGTTTGGATCTCTGGCACCCAGGACTTGATGGCATATGCCTATAACCACAATGCTAGGAAAGTAGACCCAAGAGGACCACTGGAAATTGTTGATCAACTAGCGTAGGCAAAATGAAGAAGATCCTATCTCAAAATTTGAGATAGAAACCAATCAAGGAAAACACTGATGTCAACCTCTGGCCTCCACATGCACAGGTGAGTGCAGCGCCCCCCCCCCCCCCCCCCCCCCCCCCCCCGCCCCGAAGAGAGAGGACAAATTATAAAAGCACAGCTGTCTCATCTCAAATCAAGCTATTTTGGAGTAACACTCTTTCTGTCTTTTAACTAAAGGTTAACTAAAGGTGGCTTTGAAGAAAGGTATCTTTCATGTAAAATAAAGTTAAAAGATGTAAGACTGAATTTGAAAAGATGAAGAGAACCCCCTGGTATTGAAAGTGATGCCTGTTCAAGGTTGAGTGACAGGTAGGCTGGGTTTGAGTCTGGCTTTGGCAACAAATCCTCTCCTGACCAGCATCTTCTGAGATAATTTTTGCAATCTCTTGCTCATAGATGCTGCTATTGATTTCTTTTAAATGTTTTAAGATATTGATTGATTTTAAATGTTTCCAGCATGATTTTTGTAGAGCCGGTAACTGTTTTCATGCTTCTTATCGACTGTGTTTGCTTTTTATTTATGCCTTAAGGCACATGACTAAGAAGAGGATCGCTCCCTAAATTGAAATAAGAGGGAGATAACTGGCAGATACGCAGAGCAATCCTACCCTGAGCCACTAAGGTGAAAATGACTTTCTTCCTGCAGCAATTTATATCTCTGAAGGAGAAGCATAGTCTGATCTGTACCTTTAAAATATGTATTTTCCCCCTGGCTGAGACAGTTCTTTCCTTTGCCAGTCTAGCTCTGCAACCTATGACTATATTTTTCTGATTCAAATCTGTCTCCTCTTGGATACCCTCTGCCACTGTTGCCTTCACTGGCCGCATACTCGCTTACCCTCATAGAGCAGACCTAGAAACAGCATTGCTGAGTAATCTATCAGCCTAGCATTACTGTGTCCTGGATGCAAGGGCAATTCAGACTTGCATTTACTTTGCTTAGAAACACTGGGGACTTGGGGCTTCAAAACAAATGGGAAATGGGAGCTTTGCTTGTTCCTCATCCTGAAGCCATTGTCTTTGCCTGCAGTGGGGAAAGACCAGAGGATTCAGGTGGGTAACACAGCAGTAAAAAGCTGGCTAACCTTTCTCCTGTGTTTTGATTATGGTTAATAGATAAGAGTTGCTATCTTAAGCTTCCGAAGTATGTGTTTCCCTGATGTCAAATGTATTCTATAATTCTGGGCAGTCCTCACCATCCATCTCCAGAACTCATCTCATAAAACTAAAATTCTGTTCCCATTAAATAAAAAGTCCCCACTCCCTCCTCCTCACAGCCACTGGAAATCAACAAGAATCAATGTTAAATCGGGGGAAGACAGCTAGTAAATCTCACTATGTGCACTTGCTTCTTATGGTCTGAAGAAATTAAAAAATGAAAATTATAAATCCCTTAAGTGACACAGGAATGTTGGGATAGTGCATGACAGAAGAAAACCATGAAAACTGATACACATTCTAATGCAGATTTTTTTAAATCAGGGAAAATAAGAAAAAAAATATGCAATCAATATTTTCTTTTGTATACATTTCTGTATTTTTGTAAATATCTTCCTTCTGTTTGTGCATTTGCATGTGTGCAGATGCACCAGCATGAAAGCACGTCGTGGGAGGGGGGGAGCAGAGATTGAACCAGGTTGTCTTTCTCTGTGCTCTCTGGGAAGAGGCTGGTCCTGGAGGTCAGCAATCTACCTAAAGTGATCGGCAGTAAATTCTAGCTCCTTCTGTTCCAGCTCCTGTGCTGGGGTTACAGATGTGCACCACCATGCTTGGCTTTTGTGTGGATGTTGGGGATCTGAACTCAAGTCCCCATATTTATGAGGCGTATACTTTAATGACTGAGTCATCCCCTAGCCCCTATTTTCCTAAGTTTCTACATGATATTGTCATTAATTTTAGCATAAAAAAACTTGAATTCATATATATACACACATATATATATATATGAAGTTATTGTGTTGTGTGTTTTGCTCTTAACCCCTTAGCAGAAGAGGCAAGGCTTCCCACCATTGCTCCAGCCTTGATGTATTTTGAAAGGGAGGCGATCAGTCTTGTATAGGCTCACCAGAGAGGCTGAGAGTTAGAACACTGACCCAGGCAGGGGAATCTGCTGGAGTGTTTCATCTGATGGCAGTGACCTTATGACACACCCAGGACAAGCTTTCAAAGCTCTTGGTTAGGAGGAAAATTAGAAAGTCACACTACTAGATGATCCTGGCAGTTACAAAGCAGATGTTGAGAAGGCGTGATTTCCAGGAGATGACTCGGCCACAGAGAACAACTGTGCCCCTCTCCCTCTCACGGGAGTGGGGAGGTACAGGGGGGTAAGTGAATGAATTCAGGGATTTGGCCACATGGCCCCAAAGATCTGTAATTATAATTAATGACCAAACACTGACTAGTGTTTATACCAACAGGACAGTACTGGAATTTTTCAGCTTCATGTGAAGAATAGAAGGGGATTATGGTCATCTTGAATGTGAACATTTTCTTCCTTTCTGTGGCACCGAGAAAAGAACCCAAGGCCATGTATGAACTATATAAAAGATCTAGAATTGTGCTATATCTCTAGCCCTAAATTCTTTCTTTTAAAAAGTATTATCCATCTCCTCAGTGCCGCCATCCTTTGCAGACTCAGGGGTTACTTGCCCAGCCTCTCCTCCAGCTTCTGTTTCCAGTGACCACACCTCCCCCTGCTTATTCCCTACCGACTCCTACCCAGGGGCCAAATCAAATGCATCAAGAAAGTCTTGTCACAGTGAGCATGGTATACCCCTCTAGAACAGGCTTTGAGTTCCATCAACTACATCTCACATCTCAGCATCTATGCTGGTTAGTTTTTGTTAAGGACATAAGCTAGAGACATGTGAGAAGTGGGAATCTCAATTGAGAAAATGTCCCCATCATAGTGGCCTATGGGTGTATCTGTGAGGCATTTTCTTTATCACTGATTGATGTGGAAGGGCCTAGTCCACTATGAGCAGTGCACCCCTAGGCACGTGGGCCTGGGCTGTATAAAAAAGCTAGCTGAGCAGAGTAGAGGAGCAAGCCAGTAAGCAGCTTTCCTTCATGTCTCTGATTCAGATCCTGCCTATAGGTTCCTGCCTGGGGCTCCTTTCAATCTTGATGATTGACTGTAACATGTAAGCCAAATAAACACTTTTCTTTCCAAGCTGGTTTTGTCACAGCAACAAAAACAAGACAGAATAGCATCTTGGGAGATTGGGACCAGGGATCCCGAGATGAGCTGTAGATCTTTACTAAATGCAAAGTTAAATAAAAAACACATATCTTAGAGAAAAACAGATATATTTACCAACACATTATAAGAAAATATTTATAAGACATAGCAGGTGAGCTCTCAACCTCCAAAGCAGAAGAGGAAATGAGAGCGCTGGGCCAGCAGCTACAGGGCTGCAAGATTTGCATGTATGTAATGCATGCATGGCTTTATTTTGGCTTCTGCACAAAGGGTTCAACATCAGGACTCTCACTCTGGGCCAACAAAACATCAAATGAGTCAATCAGTTACCCGGAGCCTGGCATATAAACTGTGATGTTAACCACTGTGTGTAAGGAGTTCTTCACCCTCTGGTGTGAATCGCTTCATTATACAAACGTGACTTGCAATTTTTGTCTCTATTTCATAATACTGACCTTTTCCAGTTAAAACAACCTGTGCTAGCTTGTTATATTTCAAAGTACTTCCTCCTGACCTTCAAGATGCTACCTGTACCTGGCATGATATCCTGACTCCCTCTTCTGAGAAGAGACCGCCATACTCTCCTCCGACACCGCAAACTTACAAATTGTTTGTGAGGATTAGAGAATAATTGCTTTAAATGTATAGATAAATTCTATACTTTACTATAAAATTCTTAATCACATGGTTGGATTTTTCCTGACTCTCTTAACTCAACATTTCATTAAAGAAAACAAACCACAAACTACTCTCAAGCAGGCCAGCAATTGTCTTTTATAGTCCAACACCTTTTGCAGACCAGTCTGGAAGTCACAAATAAATGTTACCTTGGCAAAGTCCAGCTTCCTCTCTGTAACATCAGACTGGAGATTTTTAAGGACGACTTGATCATTTGTACTATAGCGTGTGTCCAGTAATCCTAGATGAGAGGAGATGACACGGCTACTTTTAGTACCAAAGGATAAAATAGAATGTGTAACTTCAATTTTACTATAAAATTTAATGTCCCCCACTCACATAATATATGGGCCAATAGCAGCTCTAGTATATTACAAGCCATGACAAAACCTGTGTCCTTCCTTCTCTGTTCCAGCCACTCTGAGCTCAGTATTACTGATTTGGGTATAAGAGTCCTTTTCCATACAGCTGTTTCTATTTTCTAGATTCAGTAAGTGGTTGACCAGATGTGGCTCTAATCATGTTTCTATTATCTCAAGTTTACACTCAGAAGGAGAGAAAAACCACATTTCTACATTTCCTGGCACCTCTAGCATCAAGGCATAAATACAAGACTGACTTTGGCCTATTTCTCAATGCAACCATAACTAAAGGGACAGTGGGTGACCAGGCACTGGCTGCCAACCTACTTTAAAGAATGTGAAGGTTTTTTGGGGATGTGATAAGTGTCCTCTGTGTAAAGACAACTACAGCTGAGGTCATCACGAATATAGAGCAGGACAGATACATGGACAATACTTCTCTTGGCTTAAGCTTCTTGATGGATGGAATCTGCCCTGCATGACTCCTGGAACTCCAAGTAGAGGTGCTTTGGGAAAAGCATCTTTGGATGAAAGCAAGGAGCATCTTAAAGCTAGCCTGGGTCCTGAGGCAGAGCTGAGACAAGGTTAGCTGTGGATCCACAGTGACAGCAACCCAGAGACCTTTCACCAGGATGTTCCTACAGAAATGTGAGGCACACACAGGAAGATCTGGCTTGAAGAGGCTCTGAAAGAATATCCAGAGAGCTAGTTCTTTGGTCCAGGGCAAAACTTTGTCCCCGCTATGATCATGTTCTACAGAATGTGACTTTTCATAACACAATGGATGATGCTGGTCCTAGAGATTAAAAATGTCAAAAAAGTCTCTCTAAATTTAATATACTATGTCTGAATTCTAGAATATGATAGAATCAGGACAGGAGTGAGGACTCTATCTTCAATACCATAAAAGGATTCTCTGCTTGTTTAAAGCATTTTTTAAAAAGAAAATCATGTACCACAATGTTGTATGAGGTTTTTGACTTACCCAGGCCAGAGGTCTGACTTGCCCGCGGTGGCTTTTACCCCCCAAAGATGACTTAGACGCTTATATTAATTTTATGTTGTTTGGCTTATGTCTTAGGCACATTGTTACTTCTATTTTTTTTTATTTTAATTTAACTTATTATTTTTTTTTTTTTGGTGGCTGGATGGAGACTGTCTGACTCTACTCTCCTTCTATCTGTCTTTTTTTTTTTATTCTTCTACCCACGTCTATGGTACTCCACACAAGCCAAAACAACTATTTTATTTATAAAATAATATTTATTACATATAAAAAAGCAATTTTATCACACCGCAGTACTGTCAAGTTTGGCAGATTTGTAAAGGGGCCAGGATTTGACTCTGGGGGTTTTTAAGGGTCACCCCTAACCCACCCAAAGCCTACCTCCATTACATCCTGTCTCTGAGTGACAATGAACTTCCATCACATCCTGAGCTGGGCAGTGGCTCCATCTATGACTGTCACTGAATGACAGAGAGTCATTCAAGGTGATGTACACTGATTACTTTCTATGAAGCACTAATATCAGACCTGAAGGGCTTTGTGGGTTCCTGTGCAATGTTGATGGTTTATGATGATCTGACAGTGAGGCTGATAAAGACAGAAGTCACCTTGTGTAGCATGGCATGGAAGTGAGGACTTTAGAATCAGTAGTCTTGGGGACCAGACGGATTATCTTTGCTCTAGTTTGATGCTAGCTGACCTTCAGTGAATCAGCTATGTACCGTGCTTTCATCCATAAATGCAGACAATGTATCTCCTACAGACACAGGCCTTGTCCTCACTGCCCTGAAAGATCCTCCTCAAAGCACATGGGTGAGGATGGAGTATGAGGCAAATATACCATAAATGGCAGAGGGTGCTATTGTTATAGCACTGATCAAGGAGGTTCTTGCCAACGTCCAACATCACTAATGTGGTAGCAGCAGTGGCCAGGCAGCCACTAAAATTGGACCACAGATTCCCAGTGCTTTGAATCCCAGCTCTGGGTATATGGATAGCTTTGAGTACATTGTTTGGCATACCCTGGTTCCTCCTTGTGTGATGGAAAATATGGACCTGGCTACTTCTGGAAAATTTTGAATGACACAATTAAGTTGATTTCAACGTAACGTCATATCATAATAAGCATTCCCTATGGGGAATAGCCTTGTTTCTAGTGGGGAAAAGGGAAAGCTACTAGGATTAGGAAGCTTGAGGGATTGAGTAAGTATGAGCTTCCTATGCCTGCTGTAACAAATGGTCCCAAGACAAATGCATCCTGTGCACTGAGCTAAAATCAAATGAGCAGCCCAGCATTGCTTTCTGAGGGCTCTAGGAGGGAATTAATGTCCTTGACTTTCCCTGCGGCTACACATCGTCCATATTCCTTGCCCTGTGCCTGCCTCACTCCAGCCTCCGCTCTCGCTGATGTCCCTCTACATGACTCTACCCTAGTGTTTCCCCCGAACAAAGGTTCCTGGTCTAGAGTGAGCCCACCTGGACAATCCAAGGTAATGCCTCATCTCAAGGATGGATCAGAACATGGGCATACTTTGAAGTATATTTTTTGTGCCACAATATTGGGGAAAATTCAGGCAGAGTGACTGTAGAACCTTCAAATATGCATATTAAGTCTGTGTAACAACACAGAAAATGATACACTATGGAAAGGAACTAAAAGCCTATGGGACATGTCCCTGTGACATTTATGCAATGTATGAGGCAATGTACAATAACAGTAAAGTGATTCATGGAGAATGGTCTTAGGTGAAAAGAACAGATCTAGATTGTGGGGCCTGACCAACTGAAGGAGTCCTGCCCAGTTAGGCTTGTGTCTGAAGACTCACAGCTGAGGTATTATTTGTAGTCATGTGGCTGTACACAACCCATTTTGACTCACTGCTTCTGTTTTCCTGTCTACAAAGTCAGAATGTGGGGTTGATGCTACTGAGCCCGCATAGTCCCCTTTGCTGCATTGCTACTCCCTCCCTTCATGCATTGCTACTCCATCCCTTCATGCATTGCTACTCCCTCCCTTCATGCATTGCTACTCTCTCCCTTCATGCATTGCTACTCCCTCCCTTCATGCATTGCTACTCCCTCCCTTCATGCATTGCTACTCCATCCCTTTCTGGGTTGCTACTCCATCCCTTTGCTGTTAGGGACTTGCTGTCAATAATACAGAGTCCATTTTTTCCTTGTACATAATTCTTCATATTGAACTATAGCTACTGTAATTATAATATAAAAGGCTAAGACAGAACATTGACAAAAGGCCAAACTTGACCTTGGATAACACCTTTACTCAGGTTCCCCTCTCACTGAATACCCTTCACTTGCCTGTGGATATTGCTTAGAGAACGCGCTATCTGTTCTTAAATGCCATCAGCTTCTGTCTCAGGATTTTGGTTCTTAGGAGAAAAGACTGTGATGGCTAGTACCCCCCTCCCCAAATTTATCCCATATTAGAGTTTCTCCGAGTGTGCTTCTCTAGCAACAGGGCCAGCTTTAGAGGAATTGACAACAAAAGTCTGTTCTGGTGCTATCAATCCCAGATCCACCAAATGAGGATCTTATTGGGGAGCTTAGACATCCATCCATGCTTCTGCCAGCTTTTCAACACACTTGAGGCTGCTAAAGTACATGGTCTTAAACTAATAACCCATATAAATGATAAGTCTGATGCCTGAGAAGGGAACCATGATTTTTCGATTTAAAAATAATCCTGTTACTCATAAGGATCTGTGCCTCACCTCTGTGCAAGGGGATCAAAGGAGGCTCAGGTAGTATAAAGCTACTGCAACCATCAGCCAGCCGTTATTTATGATGCAGCTAGTTAAAATCATCCAATGGTCTACAGTCATCCTCACTGGTATGATATTCAGTGGTCTGGTCCATTGTGCTCAGGGAGTTTGTCTATTCAGTAACTCACGAGCATATGCCAGGAGTGATCTCTTCTGAGTCTTTTAGAAGAATCACACTTGTATTTCAACTCATCCTGACTCACATACCCAAAGCAGTTCTACCCATTGATCTCTCTCTTCAAGAGGCCACAGCAGGCTGAGCCAATGTCAACACAATGAACCATCCTGCCAAAGAGACAGGCCCTAGACTGAACAGTAGAAGCGAGAGTGTGGTGATATATTGTGTATTTAATAAAGTTTGACTGGAGATCAGCAGACAGAGCCAAACCACATTTAGCCATGAAAGTCAGGGAGTGAGGATCCACACCTTTAATTTCAGCACTCCTCTAGATCTCTATGAGTTCAAAGCCAAACAGAGCCAGGCTGTGGTGGCACACACATTTAATCATAGCACTAGGAAAGGTGAAAGAGAAAGTGAGATATCTGGATTAAGAAAGAGGAGGCAGGAGGAGTTCAGTCCTTCCCCTCTGCTCCCTTTCAGGTGATGATGCAGAGACATTCAGTCTGAGGATTCATGGAGACAGGATCCACCCCTTTTGGCCTGAGGAGTGGCTAGGTGAGAAATGGCTGTGGCTTGTGTCTTTGTCTTTCTGATCTTTCAGTTTTTTTCCCAATAGCTGGCTCCAAGTTTTATTATAAAACTAAGTAGAATTCATGCCATATGGTAGGGATGCTCTGTCCTCCAAAAGACATCAAGGCAATGTCATAGACTTGTTGCCATAGGCCCCACAATGCCTCAGGAAGCTCTTCCAGTTGAAAGGACCAGGAAAAGTTCAATTTAGTCTCATTGCTATGACGACATATCTGACAAAAAGAACTTAAGAATGGTTTTGTCTGGCTCATAGTCATAGTCATAAGTTACAGTCTATCACAGTGCAACAGGGGGAATGGCTCTAGCTGGGCACACTGAGACATTAATGGCTTAGGCCACTTTCTCTTTTGTCTCTTTTTATTGAGTCTAGAATCCCAGGCCAGGGGATGGCACTGCCCATGTTTAATGGTCTTTCTAAACCTCTCCGGAAACACTCTTACAGACACATCCAAAGGTATGTCTCTTAGGTGATTCCGAATCTGTTCAAAATGACTATGAAGATTATCATAGGAGAATTTAAACAACAACAAAAAATGGAAAGGGGTGGGAATAAAGCTGTACAACCAAGGAGATGATAAAAGCAAGGAGGAAAGCAGAACGAGGTGGAGAGAATAAAGACAAGAGCTGGCCACACTCTGACGACTCGTGGGAAGTACATGGGTAATCATCAGTTCCCACAATTGTCCAACACGGCTTGAGCTGTCCCTACAAACAGCCGACAAGAGCCAATGTGTAGAGCTTAATGAATCAATCCATCAATGTTACGTGCAAACAGGGGAGTGTATGGATCCTGGGTGGGTGCCTGTGCGCACTTCCTTTCACATCTAAGCCGCTGTGTCAGAGGCAAAATGCACTCAGAGCTCTCTCCCTGTCCTGGTGGCTTTGGTAGCATAGCGCTTCTGATCTGGCGGGAGTCAGGGCTTATTCTTGATTGCCACTGTCTCCTCAACTACAACTCCCTTTACTGTTTTAAAACACATTTCGTAGAGAAAAAAAAAATCACTTTGTAGGTTTAGATTTCACTGTCTCTGTGGGATTTAACCTCAGTTAAACCTCCAGAGATTTCCACTTGAGATTCCTAGAACAACATGGGGTTTTTTTTGTCTACTTTTCTGGGTTATCTCATTGATGCCTTCTGTTCACCTCTGCTTCCTCTTAAAACACTCACATGGAACACACTCCTGGGGAGTCCAGGTCCCCCTGATGAGCACTACCCTCAAGCTCAGCTGCTCCAAGTCATCCCTGACTCAGCCTTTCCCAAAGGGGGATCGATTAACCTCCCTAGAGTTCTGCACTCCATCCCTTTTGCCTTTATTCTTCATGAGTGGTGGTGTGTGATGTTTTGTTTGTGTTCTGAGAAATGAAGCTAGCCACTAGTGGAAGTCTGGAGGTCTGTACAGAGAGGAGGCAGGGACTGAGAAGGCTGGGCGGAGACAGGATCTTGACCTTTTTGGTTGGAGGATTCAGAGAGGTATGTTCTCTCTGGTGGCTGTTCTTCTCTGATCCTTCAGCTTTTACCCTGATATCTGACTGGTTTTTATTGATAAGACTAATTAGGATCACACTTCAGAGTGGTCATTCCCAAGTCTACCTACAGTATAAACAGAAGCATTACCCTTTGCATGCCCGTGCTCTCTCACCCCCAGGGTCTTCCCAAAAGGCAGTGCTGGTCTTGTGGAAAGGGTTCTCTTTATTGCACCAGTATATTTTACCCATGTTTCCTGGTCTTGAGAAGTTTACTCCTGGTCCAGTGGCCACCAACAATACCTTCTGGCAAGCTTGGCTAAATCTCCTTAACACCACCAGCAAAGACCTCATACAGAGGCTCCATGGCTTAGAAAATATAACATTGTAGGGCAGCACAGGAATGAGCACCCAGAGGCTTAAGACAACCAGGACAGGAACCCATGAAACAAGACTACTCCACTCCCTGGATGTGGATACCTTGAATTTCACAGCCTTGAACTGTCTCTCAATTTGATTACACATATTGCATCCCAGCCTTTCTTAGGATAACTCAACCCTTCACCCCTGAGGCAATCAATGTAAAGTTAAGGCTTGTCAGAACTCTCTGGCATGCTACTACCTGTATAGCCAAGACTCTGTTGGCATCTGTATAGTTGTCCATAGATGGGCTAATGGATTGTCATAAACTGCAAGGCTCACAGCAACAATAATTTATTCTCTTATAGTCCTGAGGGCTGGAAACTGAGGTGTCTGTAGGGAAAGCTGTGCTTCCCTGAAGGCTTCAGGGAAGGGCCCTTTCTGTGACTCTCAGACTCTAGACATTGCTGGAATCCCTCTATTTTCTTGCCTTGTGGCTACCTGGCTCAGACCCCTGCCTTCATCTTCCCATAGCCGTCTTTCTCATGGGCATCTGCCTGTAAATCATTTTGCCCTTGTAAAAATACTGAGTCTAGGGACTACCCCAGTCCAGTGTGATCTCCCTTACCACAGCCATATCTTCAAAGGCCCCACTTCCCAATAAATTCATAATCAAACTATCAAGGATTTGGCCTAAAATATCTTTTAAGGGCAAATAAGTCAACTCACAGCCCTGCTCTGTCCCAGACAAGTGTTATGACACTTCATCTTGTGCCTGCTCAGCAGTGTGACACCCACTAACATCTCATCTCTTTTCCTGGAACTTGGTACCAATGATCTCTGGTCAGCTGAAGACACCAGACAAACCTAACATTTATACTCTGATATCTGGGAGGGGATGAAATAGACATACCTTCCCCAGACAGTTTGATCATGCCCCACTGATGTCTTAAAGTCATCTTATATCATGTTAAAGACCATCTAACGGCTAAGATCAAGGATCATGGCCACAGTTTGTATCTGTTGCCACTCTCAGAATGAGACAGCTTCCAACCTTCCATCCTGGTTGTGCTGATGAGATCATTGGAATGTTTACCTAATAACCAGGTAGGGTACTGCCACTTCAAGGCTGCTTCCTGTCGCCATTAATTTGGGGTTAACTTCTGAGATGCATTTGACAAGTACAATGAGTTTCACGAGCATTGTTTAAGAGCTTCCCACAGGGAACAGTTAGACCTGGAAAAAAAACCTCTAAGAACTTTCCAGAGCCTGGAGATTTCTTCCCAGTCTGCCCCTATTTTCTTGTGTCATCACTTGCTGTGATGACATTGGCTACTTGCTAAGCTGTGTGTGGGTCAGTATCAAAGTTCCTCAGGAGGGCTGCAGAGATGTCTCAAGGGTTAAAAGCATGGGCCACTCTTGCAGATGACCTAAGCTGGGGCCTTAGTACCCACACCAGGGTGATCACCACTGGTAACTAGCTCCAGGGCATCTAATGCCCTCCTCTGAACTCTGTGGAGACCTGCACTCACATGAACAAAAACTTGCACAGATTCACATAAGTTTAAAAAAATAAAAATGAATAATTTTTAAAGTTCCTTAGGACTAAATATATTCATATAGCATCCCAATGTTAAACAATTTAATCTACTTATTGTTAGTTTTTATAAGCTAGACTAGACATTCCATCTATTGTAATTGCTATTATGGTTGTCTTTTATATAATCAAATAAACTATCTTTGACCCTAAGGTATGAAGAACATTATCTTGTGATTTATATGTGACTCAATTTGAAGTGGCTTCTGCAGTTATTCCCCTTATCTAGCAAGGGAAGTAGCCCATGACATAACTAGAGTCTTAGAATTGAAGATGCTATCAACTATGTATATGCTATACCTTTCCCATCCCGGGAGACTATGACAAAGTACAATTTAAAAAATCAGACAGTATTCTAGATTGGCAATAGTAACCAATGATAAAGCATGAACAATCACAATAATATGCTATAGTAAATCAATCTGTCTCTCCATCTCTCTCTCTTCCTCCTTTCTTTCCTCCCTCCTTCTTGCCCCCCTCCAGTGTGTGTGTCTGTGTGTCTGTGTAGTCTGTGTGTCTGTGTGTCTGTGCAGGTGGAAGCTAGAAGACAGTCTCTATTATCGATCCTTGGGTGCCATTTATAGTTTTATTTTGTTTTTTTGTTGTTTTGTTTGAGACAGGGGTCTTTCATCGGCCTAGAACTCAAGGCTAGATTGACCAACCAATAATCTCCATGGATCTACCTGTTTCTGCTTTCTCAATGTTGGGATTACAAGTATGTACCATCATGCTGGAATGTGTGTGTGTGTGTGTGTGTGTGTGTGTGTGTGTGTGTGTGTGTTATATGCCGTGTGTGTATTGGTACACATGCCTATGTGTGTTGGAGGCCAAAGAACGGTTATCACTCTCCTCCATATTACTTTTTGTTTTTTGAGACAGGATTTCTCTGTGTCACAGGCCTGGCTGACCTGAAACTTCCTCTGTAGACCAGGTTGGCCTCAAACTCACAGAGATCCATCTGCCTCTGCCTCCTGAGTGCTAGGATGCTGAACCTGGGTCTTGTCATTTTCCAGCTAGACTAGCAGCCAGCAAGCCCCAGTGATCCTTCTATTTCTAACCTCCTTAGTGCTGGAGTTATAGACATGCACGGGACAAGGCTCCAGCTTGGTACATGGCTGCTGGGATCTGAACTCATCCTCACACTGCTCAGTAAGAGCTCTGTCCACTGAGTCAGCTCTCTAGCCATAACTCTGGATTCTTTTTTAAATGTAGATTCTTGGGAATAAAACTCAGGTTCTGATGCTTGTGCACTGGCCACTTTACATACTAACTCATCTCCTCGGCAACTTTTAAACGTGAGTTGTTTACTTTTGTAGTTTACCACTTGATGTTCTCAGATTATGGTTGGTTACAGGAAACAAACCATAGTCAGGGAAGCTACAGGTAAGGGAGACGATTGTGGTTGACAGCATAGTGATGTGCTGTTAAAGCTGTAAGAGAAGCTAGTAGTGCACTGTGAAAGTTATTGAGCTGAAACCCCTGGGCTGAGATGGCCCTGGCACACATGACTCACTACTCAAGTATGAGATGCAATGGCCAAGGCCAAAGGGGAGATCTGGCCAGCTGCATAATTCAGGACCTTTAGTGAAATGGATCATTTGGGATGGTGACAGCTTTATGCTCTGGGATGAGACATCCACAGAGTGATCATTATCTAGATGTGCAGTGCCTTTGTAAGCAGTTAGCCAATGTGAATGTCACTGACTGAACCAGAGGTGTGTCACCATCAGGTCACAATGGCTGAATTGGATGGAGGGCTGACCTCGAGGCAGATGTTGGTTAGGCACCAGCCATATAATTTGTCCATTATGTAGTAAAATAAAGACACTTAAAAAGCCTGTGGATTTTTCAGACTCAGGGATCTAATTTAGCAAGACCCCCAGATTGTGAGACACAGTTCCTTGGAGACCTGATATAGTGGCTCTAAATATAGGAATGGGAGTCTCCTCTGGGGGAACAGCATAAGGGCACTATCCTCAGCTTTGAAGGCCACCCAACATGATAGACATGTACAAATCCCATGCTCACATGCACAACATTAGCACCTAGCCTTGGTGTAGTATAGTACCAGAGGAATATAGATCCAACACTCAGAAATCCCTGTCCTTGAAGAGTCTATAGCCTAATGGGGATGGGGTTGTGACATGGAGATCTTTGCCTCTTAGGAGGTATAAAACTTTGTTGTAAACATACATAGTGTAAGACTTTCCATCTCTTTCATTTTAAAGCCTGAGATTTGGTGGCATAAGAGCTGTCATGTTGCTACACAACAGTACCACCAGCCAGTTCCCAGAACTCATCTTGTAGAGATGAAGCCATCCTTACCAATATCAACTCCCTGTTGACCCTCCTCTGGCCCCTGGCTCCTAGCTTCCTGACTCTAGGAGTCCCCAGCACTTGGAACAGCATCTGAGTTGAAAATGCAAGCGGCACTCGTAACTGGTATATTTTACATAATAAGACACCCTCAGGGTTATACGTGTGTTGGAATCCCTGTCCCTCTGAAGGCTGAGTAGCATTCTGTCATACAGATAAATGCCAATCTGCTTATTTCTTTGTGTATTAGCTAGTACTTGGGATGCCTCTGCCTTTTGGCTGCTTGAGTGATGCTGAATACAGTGGATACACAAATATCTGAGTCTTGGCTTCTCGTTCTTTCTTTCAGCATCCCCTTTGCCTTTCATTCTATGGCTCTGTGTTGATCTTATGCAATATTTTCTTAGGTAGACTGTAGTTCTTTCATACATAAAGACCAGGAGGCAATCTCAAGCACCGTTTCTCAGACTTTAGCCAGCTTTAGCTTCTGACCTATGGGTATCATTGACCTATAACTTGCTATGTAAGGTAGGCTGGCTGGCCAGCCAGCCCAAGAGAACTGCCTGCTTTTGCCTCCCCAGCATTGGGATTAGTTCATTTGGGGGTTGAACTCAGGTCTTTTAATCTCCCCACCCCTACACTATCTTCTTGAAAAATCTGTAGGGGAGAGAGGCAGATACATAGACCATATTAGCAGCCACATGAAAGCCACCTTTCTTTAAAAAAATTATCTTTTCCTCCTAGGCTACTGCCTGCATGGAGTGAGGGAAGTGGGATCTTGGTTAAGGTTCTGTTCAGTGTTGACAGATGGCTGCAACTGAACAGAGGCAATCGGTGTTGTGTGGTCCACATGCTTTCAAAATGGATTTGGAGGTAAAAGTGAAGAGGTGACTTCTCTTTTCATGAGGGTTAGTGGGCAGCCCCACTCAGGAAAACAAGGGCTCAGGGGTGGGCTCTAAATATCCTGTCATTCCTCGGGAACGTAAGTGGAGAATCACAACTTGTATAGTAGGAAGACTTAGGGAAGAAGAGACTTTTGTCTTTGTCCTTCCGGCTCTATGAGGACACAGCACGGTCATCTGGGAAGAGTGCAGACATGCAGCAAGGAGGCTAGGTTCCAAACCCACTCAGCTGTAACCTAAGAAGCTTGGCATCTCTCAAGGGCTTAGTGCCTTCTCTCTGCTTGGGCTGCAGAGCAATGCCCATTCTTTCATGGACTCCTGTACTACTATGGTTGGGACATGAAGTGGTAAGGACATGTGAGTCACAGTGTATGGGAGAGGGTAGCAGTACCACCTGAACTTTGTCCTTTCATTAAAAATAAACACACCTAATTTTATTGAGCTTCTTACTTATACTATGCTTTCTTCTTCATCAAGCATTATTATACCATATTGAAATCACTCAGCCATTTGATTTCAGGGGAAACTATTATCCAGGTGGGTACTTGCAAAACACCGGGGTCAATGGTGGCCAAGTAGATAGAGAAAACTTCCTCCCCAGCTTTAACCTGAGTGACATCCAGTTGCCCAAGTCATTAGGCATAGGTATGCAGCTTTCTAGAGGATGAACAAAGGTGACTAGATTCTAGTTCAAGGCTAGAGGATGACCAAACATGGGAACAGAAAATAGGACAGTTTTGAATCCTCTTCAAACGAGGACCAGAGGTGGCCTAAGCCCAGCTGCCAAGTAGGTGCTCCAGGGACATCAGAGGAAGCTGTCCATCAGGTTCATTAGAGAAACAAGGTGCAAAAATATTCTCAGAAGATGTCAGGGTGGAGCCATGTGACACTTGGCTATGGCACTAGTGGCTTCTTGTCAGGCTGCTTAGATGAATTGGCCAGAGCAGCAAACCTGATTCTTGGAGCCCACTGAGATGATTGCAGGCTCTGCCAGGAGCTGGACAAATGAGGCAGGAGCAGCGTCTAAAAGCCCCACGTGGTAAATCTCTCATTAGAAGAGCCATTAGCTTCACACAGCACATCAAGTAGCTGGGGTAGGGAACAGGGAGCGGTGCCATCACTGAGCCGAATCTGAGAGCCCAACACCAGAGGAAAAGCCTATACTTGGAAGGACCTGCCCACACTCCTGCCATTAGTTGGACCCCTGCTTAGAAGGTGAAGTAACCTCTATAGGACTCTAACAGCTTATCAGCCATGCTGAACAATTGGAATGAAGTTGCTCTCACCTGGAAGGCTTTTTCCTTGACTTCTTGGGCTTTTTGTCATGGTCAATTCAGCCCATGTTCTCTCTACCCTCCCCTCCTGCTTAGGATAAACCTCATGCAGGGTCAAGAATTACAGAAACTGCCCCTGGAGGTGAGAGGCAGAAAAGAATTCAAAGCCTCCAGAGACCTCCCCATAGCAACTTCTACCTCAAGGCAAAGAAAGAAATTGTGGCCTCCAGATGAACAGGGCTTCCCCCAAAAAGCCTCAGGCAAGAAGCAGCAGAGTCAGTGTCACTCAGTCAAGCCTGATGGCATCATGTAGCTTTATGGGTCAACTTGACACTACCCAGAATCACCTGGGAAGTCTTAATGATAAATGATCTAAACCAAGCAGGTCAGTGGGGAAGTCTGTGGAGGATGGTCATGATTGCTAGTTGATGTAGGCCTAGCTCATTGTGGGTGGCGTCATTCTCCAGGCAGAGATCCTGATGCCACAGGACAGCAGAAGGCCAGTTGAAAACAGGGGCAAGCAGGCAGCTTGGTGGCTTCATTCTTGATGACTATAGGATGACATGACTAGCTGCTCCTTTGAGTTTCTACCCAGACTTTTTCAAAATGATTAGCTGGAACTTGGAGTAAAGCCAAGCAAATCCCTTCCTCCCCTAAGTCACTTTAGCTCAGGATATTCTATCACAGTAATAGAAAAGAAACTACAACAGAAGGCCCAGATCTTTGTCATTCTCATTTTTTTCTCTAGCCACGACCCTTCCTGCTGAGCTGAGCTTTGCCTCTCCTTCTCCAGATGATTAAGTGTATGTTTAAAACAACAGTTTTACTGAGTATAACTTATGTTCCATAAAGCTTCCATCTTGAATAGGCACAGTTCAGTGACTCCAGGACACCTCTATCACCTTCCAAAGAAGTCCTAGATCCAGTAGCAATTACTTCTTATGGCCCTGTCACCCCAGTCCCTGTTACACATTAACCTGCTTTTGCCCTCTGGTTGGCCTATCCAGGATGCTCCATTCAATGAGATGATGGGATATGTGAATATCTTGTTTGAATATCATTTATACAGTTGCCTCATATGGCACCACACACTGGGACTTTATTCATTCTCATAGCTGAGTAATACTCTGTTAAATGGATAGACCAGATATGAGCTGATATCCATTCATCAGCTGATGGGCATTTAGGTTGATCCAGTCTATCATAGACATTTGTGTACATGTTTTCATGTAGTTTGTGCTCACGTACACTGAAATGCCGAGGTGTATTGTAACTCCATGTTTACATACTAAAGAACTGCCAAACGAATTATTTTCCCAAGTGACTGGATCGTCTTCTGTCATGAGTGACAGCATGGACAGGTTCCATCTTGGTTTCTGCTGATGTTTTTCCATCCCTGTCAACACTTGCTACTGTCATGTTTTTCTCATAGCTATCCAAATGCATGGGAACTGATGCAACTGTGGTTGCATTTCATTTTCCCTATCTACAGAGGAGGCATTGTGCTCCCTATTTTACACTAAGAGAGGAGGAGGGAAGAAAGCCCTCCACACATTGCCTGCTTTGGAAGCATCAGATGAATTTCATTTACCTCCACAGTAAGCATTATTGCAGCATCCACCATGATGGGGTGCAGGCCTGGACACTGAGGTCACAGTGATGGACACAGCAGACAGAAAAATCTCTGCCCTCCTGGAGCTTATGTGCACTCAAAAGAGTTAATGAAGCTAGTTACTATTATAATTCAACATTTTTACTCTTGATTGCAAAGTAAGTACCAGTTCATCAGAAAGCAGAAGGACAAGACAAAGGGAGTTTCACTAATGAACTTGAACTTTAGTGAGAGACTAAGCATTAGCTTCAGTAATTGCAGCTCTCTGTCAGATCCAGGTGTGGCCTTTTCTTCCTCTCTGAGACTGAAAGGAAAGAGACTAAAGAAGCCACTGGCTGTAGGTCCACTCAGTATCAGAGACGCGAAAATCACACATGTGTGCACATACACGCACGCGTGCGCGCACACACATACACACACTCATGTATACATGGGCGGGGGATTTAGCATCTCTAGATATGTATACAAAGGAGTTCTGAAACACTTTCCAAGCCAGGAGTGATTCAAGGGTATAAAATCATAGAATATGAGATAACATGAAGAGGATCTGTGGGAGCATAGGGCAAGGAAAGTGGCACAAGTTGCTTGGGAGGCATGGCAGAGCAAAGTGGGGGCTTGGATATGGAGGATGGTGTGGTGGGGCCCTGAGACTTGTAAAAGGGCTGTGTAGGGGTTTGGGGCATGCGCAACAGGGCTAGGTGAGACTACTAAAGGAAGAAGAAACCCTGGCAACTCAGAGCGCCTCTAGGTAGCCAATGAGGTCCCAAGGCCAGATTGTTTTGCCCAGAGGTCAGCAAAGCCATGATGGAAACACCCTCCATGGACCAACACTCACTGCCAGTTCCACTTAAGGCCACCTCTGAGAACTTAAAGAGCCTCTGAACCTTCTCCTGTTTCCCTTACCTCCCCAGTAATTCTGACCTAACTAGATACTTGGATGGCAGGTATTTCCAGAACATTCCATTGGGAGAGCCTTTCAATATGAGCTGCAGCGGATTTCCAGGATCCCTGTGGGATTCTCTGTGGTCTGATGACTGTAACCTCCATGTGTGTGGAAGTTTGGGAGAGTGGCATAAGGGACAAGTTACACATGGCTAGTCAAGAAACCAACAACACTGCATTTGCAGAAAGATGGATGAGAAATAACCAAGGATTTGTCCTATCAAATGGTAAGTTCTATAAAAGGGAAGGGCAGGGCAGTATATTAGTAGAGAAAGAAAAAAAAACTGAAATGGCAGAAAACAACAACAAAACCACAAAAGACAACACAAGACATGTGGAAATGTCGAAAATAATGAGCAGGCATAGCATATTAGTAGATATTAACAATAAAAACAAAATGAATGGCAGTAAATGATGACAGAACAATCCATTATTAGTTTGAAAACCCAAATACCATCCCTTTTGCTTACCAAACCCACCAATTAACTACAGATAAACTAAAAATTGTGAAAGTAAACATTTCTTTTTTCAAAACTAGGAGTGGTAGTATATGTCTGACACCTCAGCACTAGGGAGGCAGAGTGGGAAGACTGGAAATTTAAGGTCATCCTTGGTTGTGCAGCAAGTTTTAGGCCATCCTTAGCTACATGAAAGCCTAGCTCAAATATTAAAACAAAACATATTTTTAAAATATAGAATAGTTAATACTTTTGTCACCCGGGTAAGAAAGGGTGTCTTGAGAAAGTTCTCAAAGAAAACCCTATTAAATAAAAGTTGAATAAATCCAACTATTTTGAATAATTTCTTATCATTAAGCAATGCAGAGAGGCTCAGTCATAGATTAGAAAACCAATATTGAAACTCATGTAACATATGAAAGTTTAGCATTCATTTTTAAATCTTCTAAAAAATAATCTGGGAAAGGCCAATGGGAAAAAGTGACGAAATCAAACCAAGCCTTTCTCAACGGAGATATGGTCCTCAAGTAACTCAAAAGATAGGCAGCATCTACAGGCTCTGTAGTGGTGTCTCCCTTCTCACTCCTGACAGTGGCTCTTGGTGTGTTTTAAAACATTTTTTTCTGATAAAGTTCTATTGATTTCTTTTGAAAAACTAGCCTTTAGTGTTTCTTGTAATTTTTTAATATTTCATTAATTTCTGACATTATTTTGATTTGTTTTTGTTACCAATGCCCACATTTGTATCTCAAGTTTATTTACTTTTACTATTTGGCAGCTAAATATCTCACAATCTATTTATAAATTCTCTTGTCAAAAAACATTGTAGGTTTTTCCCCTTTTTAAAGCATCATCATTATTTCAGTTGTTACTAAGGAGGGAGATGCTATTGGCAAAGGCCAAGAATGCCCCTACCCATCCTATGGTACACAAGGCAGGCGGTTATAACTTAAAGGATTAGTTGACCCAGGATGTCAATAGTTCTCAAGGTCAGAAGCATGACACAGACACAAAATCTTATGAGATTTGCAAAGACAATCCAACAAGCTTTACACAGAACTGATTCATCCTGACCAAGAAAACTTCCTTACAGGCATAGAGCTCACTGAGGCAAGGCTCATCTGAATCCTTTTCTCTCCCACTTCACAGATATTCTTCTGGGATGAATCACATACCAACGTCTTTTATAACACAACATGGAAGAACTTCTTTGTGAATAGGGAGTCAGTGAAACTGTCTTACACAAGGCTCAGAAAACAAGAGAATTTCAGTAAAGTTATATCTTCTGTTTATAGGAGATATAAAATAAATGAAAAGGCTACAGACAGGGATAGAATATTGCAATCTACAATTCAAGCACAGTATGGATATCCAGGATAATTAATTGACAAGGTCATTCAAAGTATTAAGAAAAGTATAAATAGTCTGATATAAAATGAAGTTACAAAAATATCTGCTTGTCTTCCCTGGGTTGGTGACAAGTTCCCTTTTTCGGGCTGTTGCTAGGCAGCTGGGAGTAACATACAAACTCTGGCCACCCCACCCAGGGCATCAAACTACTGGGTCTTTATACAGTGTGGTTATGGAGAGATAATGGGTTGCCAACCCTTCGTGACGCCACTTGCAGGGTCCTGGACTGTGACTGGCTCCTTCTGTGTCTATTCATTGCAGCCCCCCATCCCCTATCTTGACCCATGGCTTAATTTCCGTATCTATATGATGGCTACTTTCTCACAATCTTTGTGTTACTTACTTTTTGTCTGCTTGACACAAGCTAGAATCATCTGAGAAGTGGGAATCTCAACTGAGTAGATGCCCCCCATCCTAATTGGCCTGCAGGCAAGTGTGTGATGCATTTTCCGATTGACAGTTGAAGCAGAAGAACCTAGTCCACTTTGAAGAGCACCATCTTTGGGCAGGTGGTCATGGGATCTATAAGAAAGCAAACTGAGCAAGCCATAGGATAGAGCCATTAAGTAGCATTCTTCCATGGTCCCTGCTTCAGTTCCTGCCTCTAGGTTTTTGCCTTTAGTTTCAACCTTCACTTCCCTTAATGATGGGTTAGGGTTAGGGTTAGGGTTAGGGTTAGGGTTAGGGTTAGGGTTAGGGTTAGGGTTTGAGGCTGCCCTTCCCTTGCTAGCAAATTCAGCTGCACCTTTATGGCTTTCCTAATCACTTCTCTTGGCTCTAGAAACCTCACTCTATCCCCTCTCTCTAGGATTTAGCATGGGTCCTTCCCTGGGCCTGTTCAGAGAAGAGTCATCCCAATTCAACACCCAGTATGTGAAGTCTGGACTCAGCTTCCTGTGAGTGAGCATGAAGCAACGTCAACCTCATCTAACTCGAGGAAGGCCGTGGTTCACACTTAGCTCCATAGACTATGGACCTAATCTCCTCCTATCCAGGCTCCACACATTAGCCCTGTACACTGAAGACCAAAGTGACAGTTTTCTAAGTCAACTCAGAGAAATCCATCCTGCCACTTAAGGATGGGTTTAGATTCTTCCAATGAGCTTTTGCCCCAACATCAAATATTTCAGTCATTCTATGTTTCTGTCCCCATCTCACACTGCAGCGGCTACATAGTTGCCTCTCTGGATGCACTGCAGTCCCCCTTTGGCAGGAGTCACTGGTCCTGGGCTTGTGGGTTCAGGTAAGGAATGGGTTCAGCTATAACTTCAGCACCCTGACCCTGTCTGTGCCTCTCTTCTCCTGTAAATGAGAAAATGACTCCCATTCCCTTTCTGGAGTTGATTACTGCCTGGAAAGTTCTTAGCACAAGTGCCTGCATAGCAGAAGCTGAGAAGCAGTGGCTGCCAACAGGGATAAGAGCTAATTAAATGTTTGCTGAGCTGGGCTGAATGACAAGCTCTGGGTCTCCAGTGAGGGACGCAATCCAGAGTGTTCAGATGCCATCTTTCCTATGAGACCCAGATCCTGCGGGCACTGGAACAAGCTTACAGCAGAAGCTCCATAAAGAAGACCAAAAAGACAGGAACCTGCTGTTTCTCCATCCTTTACCTTCCTGTGAAATGAATAGTGCTTGCCAGCTTGAGGCTGATGAAGGCTTCGTGCTTTGTGTTGCCTGCTTTATCTGGAACAATGTGAACACAGATGGGGCATCAATGAAAGACTAAATCAGGGGTTCTCAATCTGCAGGTCATGACTCCTTTGGGGGTCAAATGACTTTTCTACAGGGGATGCCTAAAATCATCTGCACATATATTTAAATTATAATTCGGAACAGTAGCAGAGTTACAGTTACAAAGTAGCAATAAAAATGACTTTATGAATGGGGTCACCACAACACGAGGAACTATATTAACGAGTCACAGCATTGGGAAGGTTGAGAACTGCTGGCCTAAAGAAATGATACACTCAAGTCCAATTAGTTTGTCTGACTTACTTATAGAGAATGAGGAGGGGTTAAGTACAGACATGCGGGTAGCCTCAAAGCAACTACAGTTTCAGAATGCTGCACCCTAGCATAGATGATGTATTAATTATTTTTCTGAAATGAAACACAATGACCAAAGCAACTTATAGAAGAATTTATTTGGGCTTATGGTTTTAGAAGTTTAAAATCCATGGTGGTAGAAGAAAAGTTGTGGAACATATAGCATATATATGAAAAAGCCACAAATCCTAATAGAAATGTTTAGTTTTCTTTCTCTTATATTTTTCAGTTGGAAGTCAACATGCATGTCGAAACGATAGCTATCTCCTAACAAGGCAGCGGTGGCACATTTTCATCAGTGCTAGCCCTCAGGCCTTTTTATCCTGAACCTTCTTATTAGGGAACACAGCATGAACATCAGTGAACCTTAAAGAAAGCCATACAAACCAGGACTGTTCTGGAACACTTGCCACAAGAGGCACTGGTGCTCAGATCCTAGCCAGTGGCTGCTCTGACCCAGAAACAAGCTCAGCCAGGCTCTGTGGATCCATGAGGATGTAACAATGGAGCAGAACCTTGGCTTGGACACATAGTTTGCTCCAGTTCTGTGCAAGACCAAGGGGTTACAGGAACACCTCAGCTGGTAGTAGTGCCTAAACTGTACATGTTTCTTATTTCCCAGAGGGCTCTGCAGTCAGCATTGTGCAGGGGCCCTCTGCAATCTAGAAACAATGTCTTCTAAAATACAAACATCCTTCTTCCAGCTGTGGGCACAGATGGATGGGGAAGGAGTCTTTCTCATCCTACACAGCACAGAAGAGGCCTCACTGGCTGAGGGTCCACCAGCCACACTCAGCCTCATCCCCGCTCTTGGTGCTGCTGAGACCTCAGGGAAGGGCCAGGGTGCTCTGCTTTCCTGAGTGTACGAGCACTGTGAAGAAGCTGGCCTGAACTATTATCTACTGAGTCCTTACTTCAGTAGAACCCCATTTTAAAGAAAAGGAAGCAGGGATGGTGGTGTACAAATTATAGCACGTAGAGCTAGGGTTAGGAAGAACAGGAGTTCAAAGATATCCTTGGCTACATAGCCCCCAGCCAAAAGATCCGGTATAATAATACAAACCTTCAATCCCAGCACTGGGGAAGTAGAGGCTGGGTGAAGCCAGCCTGGTCTGCTTCAGTCCAGCTCATGTTACCTAGTGAAACCCTGTCTCAAAAAGAAAGTAAAACAAACAGAGTGTAAATTAAACTCAATTAAATGTATAAAGGAAAGCTGAGATTCAGAGCATCTGGAGGAGAGGAATTCAGGACAGACCTAAAGTCTCCAAATGTGTGTACAGCCCCTCCAAGCTATGCTGGCTTCACAGAAACACAGTACTTTCATCCTGTCCTCTCAACCTAAGACACTGCAGACCACGGAGTGAAGTGGCAGCTGTGTGTTCACCAACCAGAGTGCTCCTGAGTCATTCACAACCCTGACTGTGTCTGACTCCAAGTTTGTTTAAAAAAAAAAAAAAAAATGTTCCCCACTCAAAGGTCACTTGAAAATCTCATAGGTGAGAGGCTCAGCAGGGCTCAGAGGCTCAGAGGTCATTGCTCACAAGAGCTTTGTATCTCCTAAACATAAGGCCACCAAGGGTTGGATTAAGCAATTCTACCATTCCCTTGGCCAGGCCTAGAACCCCAGGTACACTTAAGATTAAACAAACACAGGAAAGGAAAAATCCAGAGGCCTGAAAGCAAGGTCAGTGCCTATCTTCTTTCCCAACTCAGATAAGAGGTAATTGCTTTTTTATCACTTGCACATGGAATTTGAAAGTAAAGAAGGGGGGTGGTGTGATATCACACCTACGCTGTGCAGCACACAGAGCCTCAAGGGCCACTTCTGAGGATCCTGAGTTAAGTTTCCCAGATGTTCTAACATAGTTTAATGAGAAAAACAGCCAAGGCCTGACAAACAAGTGTCAGCCCATCCCATCCAACAGAAGGGCTTCCTATAACTGATAGTACATGTGGAAAAAAAGTTGTAATCTGTCATCAGTGGTCCCAAGGTAGCCTTTGCCTAAAAAGAGATGTTTGGATGGGAGGGCACTTCCCAGGGAAGATGAAGGCTGTTGCTTAGCAACCTGGAAATCCCCTCAGCCCTAACTCCACAGGTTACCTGGTCCATGAAAATGGAACATCTCCCATAGAGGAAGCAACCAGAGTGAAGTACTCCTTAGGTGGCAACCCTTTGGTGCACAAGGGACCCAGAGGCCTCTGATGCCAGCTTCACAGGTCATTCTGAAAGATTTATAGCCTCAGGGTCCCGCTGCTTTCAAGTTTCCCCACAGCCTGGCTTGACAGATGTAAACTCCTTCCTGTCTATGGTTCTTTGGTTTCTCCTCAACAGTTTGCACTCTCTGCAAATATAATGCAAATATAGACTTTATTCCCCAGGCTGTGGCATCTAACTGAAAAAAAATTAACACTGATCATGCTTATTGAATGTTGATATGGGGTAAACTGTGTTCCCTCAAAAACCTTGTGTTCAAATCCTAATCCCAGAACCTCAGATTGTGACCCTATGTCAGAGGACCCTTAAAGACATAATCAAGTTAAAATCAGACCTTGGTGGCAATGTGGTTCCCAATCTAATCTGACAAGTACATAAGTGGAAAACTGGAGGCAGAAATGCATCCAGGGAAAATTTTAAGTGGAGATGTGACCAGAAGGGGCCAGAGATGCTGCTTTGTTGATAGAGTGGTTACCTAGCACAAAGCCCTTAGTTTGATCCCCAACACTGCATAATCCAAGCATGGTGGCACACACCCATAATCCCAGCACTCAGAAAATAAGAGGCAGGGTGATCAGAAAAATTTAGCTTATTAAAAAGCCATTCTTGTCTATTTAATAAGCTTGAGGTCCAGCCTAGGCTACATAAGACTCTGCCTCAAAAACAAAAAGATATGGGAAGAGATGAAGTGATGTTTAAACCAGACAAGGGACCCCAAAGATTGCCTAGAAGCCATCAGAATCTTGAAGGAGGCCTGAGGCAGATTCCTGATTGTTGGAAGGAATCAACCAACCTTGTCACCAAAAGTTACAGACATGACTTTATGTCTGTCTCAGCCTCCTCTACATTGGGGCATTTTGTCACAGCATCTCTGATAAGTGTTCACTTGGCACCTGTGGTCATATGGTCTTGTTGCCTTTTCTCATTTACCTATTTGACATTTCAGGAAGCTATTGCTCAAAGAAGCAGATGAATGGCTTCAGCTCCTCCAGCTCCTAAGTGAAAGAAGGGGTGGAAACGTAAACAAAGGAACTCTCTGGAAGCCCATGTTGTGACTCTTGCCTTTGGCCTCTTCTTATGCTAGACCTGAAGGGGTTTCCCCCAAAGTAACTAAAAGCAAAGCCATCTGCTAACTAGACTGGGAAACTCCAAAGCCAAAGCATTATGAAATATTTAATATGATGGTGGGAGGCACATTGCCAGTTGAGCCTCTGCCAGGAACTGGTCCTTACTGATGGCAAGAGACTCTTGCTACAGAAAGCTGAGCCTGGAGCTAAATTAGCTTTGGAGTTGATTAAACCTCCAGGGCTCCAGGGAGTATGAGGCTAGTGGAGGCCCCAAAGTCCGGACACAGAATAGAACAGTTCTCAGGGACCTTTGTATCATGATGGTTTGCCAGAGCCTGGAAGTTCTTTTTCACATCAGAATACTCAGAAGTCCTATTGTAGTTAGGATTAGTGTATTTAGTAAGGAAAAAGGGCTGCTGTGAATGAAATAACATATCTCTGTCTGGGTCTTGTTCTGAAGCACAGAGGCTGAAATGGCTGTGTGTGTGTGTGTGTGTGTCTGTGTGTCTGTATGTGTGTCTGTGTGTGTCTGTGTGTGTGTGTGTCTCTGTGTGTGTGTGTGTCTGTGTGTGTGTCTGTGTGTGTGTCTGTGTGTATGTGTGTGTCTGTGTGTATGTGTGTGTGTGTGTCTGTGTGTATGTGTGTGTAGCAGGTAAGGGTCCTTAATTACTCAGGGGATCCTCTTCAGTTATACTTTATGACAGGACAAAAGTTTTATTCAAAGCAGCGCCTTCAGCTACTGCTCTTATTTCAAATTAAAGTGATATGGATAAATGCACATTTCCCTACACTCCTCTTCTATTCACACAGGCTAAATAGTGTAGAAGTAAATTGCTCTCATAACTAGAATACCAACAAAGTAGTCAAACATTAAAATATGAGAAAAATTAAGAATAAAGCAAAGTAAATATGATGGGCTTTGGTGATTTCTACGAAATTTCTAAAGGCAACATATTCTTTTTTTTTTTTAATTCAGATGCTTCAGTTCTTTTTTTTCTTTTTTTTTCCTTCTTTATTTTGTATTTAACAAAAAAACAGTAACATGAATTTAAAATGAGGAAAAGTTAACAATAACTATGAAGAGGATAAGAATCATAAGCATGGCTTATTAAGGGTGATAATGCAAATAAGATTGCTACACATATATTTACTTTGTGTTCAGCTTTCCCTCTGAATTTTTTTTCCATCCCTGTATATCCTTATTCAAGGTCCCTTCCCCCTCCCACCACATCTTGACATTTTTCTTCTCTGCAACTCCCCTAACAGACAACTAAAAGTCTGTGAGTCAATTTTTCCAGCAGGTACTTATTAAATGTGTTATATGACTTATGGTTTGTGGGAGGGCTCATCGCAATTAATGAGACTCAAGTTATAAAAAAACAAATAAGATGTAAGAAGCTGGGAAGCAAGACCACAGGACCTGTGGGCATAGTGAGACCTGAGGATAAGAGGTGGCTGGAGAGATGTTCAGCATTCAAGGTGGCTTGCAGCTCTTTCCCAGGACCCAAGTTCAATTCCCAACTCTAGCAGCTCACACCTACTTATAACTCCAAATACAGAAGATCTGATTGATGCTCTGTTCTGATCTCTACAAGACCCTACACATCTATGGGAATATACACACACATGCACAAATTAAAAGTTAATTAAGAAGAGAGTGGGGGACACTGAGTCAGAGTCAAAGCAATCTACAGAGGGCAGTTATCTGTGAAGAACATCAGTATTCAACAAAAACACCAAATTAACACCAGCAACAAAATGCCAGTATACCAGAAACACATCTAAAATATGCACAGCCTATATTTAATGTGTGATAAAATCATACCAGAGAAAATGAAAGAAAAACTAAACACTGGAGGTATGGCATGTTCCTGGACACAAATAGGGCTGCCATAAATCCATTCTGCCCAGATTAATTAACATAATTCCATACTAGGTCCATAAATTAACATCTAATTTGAGAATGTATATGGGAACAAGAATGCATTGGAGGAGTTAGGGTTATTTTAAAACTGTACAAAGAGAGTAGGTGATGGCTATCCCAGATACCAAAGCTTACTTCAGAGTGGTATAAAATAAAACATTCAGCCCAAGAAGAGATGGACATATCAGGGAAACTTAATAGAGAGCTATTTTTAAGAATTTAGTTTCTGACCAAAAGATCTCAAGCCAGAGAACAGAGCAGCATAGGAAATAATAATGTGTTTAGGATTAGGATCATGCCATGGTTTATATTTATCTTTAATATTTATTTTATGTAAATGAGTGTTTTGTCTGCATGTGTGTCTGTTCATCATGTACATGCCTATTGCCTGCAGACATCAGAAGAGGGAGTCAGATTCCCTGGAAATGGAGTTGCAGGTGCTTGTAAGTTGCCGTGTGGGCGCTGGGAATCGAACCTGGGCCCTCCACAAGAGCACTCAGTGCTCTCAACCACTGAACGCTCTCTCTCCAGCCTCTTGCCATCTGTATTTAAAGCCACACCCAATGTTACTTCTTAAATAGTTAAAAATACACAAATAAAGATGTGAAAAAGAATTTAGAATGATAGAAGTGTTTGTTCGTCAGCTTGTTGGTTTGTAGAACTGGGAATTGATCTCAGGGCTATGAGGATGCTAAGCTGGTGCTCTACATTTCAGCACGAAAGAGCACACCGTGAGTTAACACCCAAATAATACTAGATGATACTGCAGCTTCAAGAGGTTATAAAAGATTAATAATTGGACTATGAAGTAATGAGTCATTTTTATATAACAAATGGTATTACATGTGAAATTATAAACGAGCAATAGACTAGGATAAAATATTAAAATCCGAAGCATAAAAGTAACTCTCATGAGTCTATTAGACTAAACACCTTGGAAAAGTGAATAAGGACCTGTAATAAGATTCTGAATTTGAGAAGATGCTCAGAGCTGTCTAACAATTAGAGAACTACAAAACATTGGAGGGACATGACAGAATGAAGCTTTTATATCAGAGGACATCAAGTGAGAAAAAGACAACCTACAGGCTGGGGTTTCCACAAATCCTGTGTCTGAAAAGGGCTCATATCCACAGTGTGTAAAGATCTCTCCTAACACAAGAATAAAATGGCTAGCAATCCAACTTAGATACACAAAATCAGTAGATATTTATTGACAAAGGTCTACAGCATAAATAAAAACCACAGTGAAGCTGGGTGTGGTGGCATAATCTGAGTCCTGGGAGATGGAGGCAGAGGGATCACCATGAGTTCAAGAGCCAGCCTGGAATATTAGAGCATAAAAACAAACAAACATAATGGGAACTATACTCCTTTCAGACTGTTTACTAAAACAGAAAGTAGCAAGTGTCCATAGGACGTGGGGAGATAGCAACCCTCTGTATTGTGGATGGAATGTAAGGTGGTGCAAACACCAGGTCAGTTTGGCAGCTCCCTAAAGAGTTAAAAGCAGAGTGGGCGGGCTCTCAGTGACACTCACAAAAGCACTCTTTTTTAAAAAAAACAAAAAAAACAAAAACAAAAACGTATTTATTTATTTATTTGCCTTGGTGTTTGCCTGAAACTAGAACTACAGACAGCTGCCATGTGGGTGCTGGGAATCGAACCCTGGTCCTCTGGAAGAGAAGTCAGTGCTCTTAATTGCTGAGCCATCTCTCCAGCCCCACAAAAGCACTATTACCAGCACTGTGCACAACAGTTTAAAAGTGGAACCAAACCCCAGTCTGTGAGCAGTGGTGGTAAATAAACTGCTGTGCCTACAAGCAAAGGAATATTATTTAAGCACCAAAAGAAATGAAGTACTCTACATTGCTACTGTGGATAAACCTAGAACAGAGAATGCCCCCATACTTGTTGAGTGTCCCCTGAGAAGAGTGAGTTCATCATTTTCAGGCCTGGTAGATAGGGAATGACTGCAATATTAATGCAGGGCTTTCCTTGAAGGGAATGAGACTCTTTTGAACCTAGATAGAAGTAGCAGTTGTATAACACTGGGCAACAAACTGCTCGAGATGATGCTGTATAAATCTCACCTCATTGTACAGTGACAAGATGTTGTCTTTCCGTTAATTAGCAAGCACACAGCCTCACATCTTCCATGACCATAACATGCTAAACACACAAGTTTATACATATAAGCACACGCATATATGCACAAACACATATACACCATCCACACACAAGTATGCAAACTTATACTACTTACATGCACACACACAGAACAAGTGTGTATATAACCAAATGTCTCCCAAGCACAGTGTGCACACTCATACCACACATGTGTGCCTTCATACAAGCCAAAGTATGTACATGCCCCCATTCCACATATATATACATACTCACTCACTCACTCACTCACTCCCTTCCTCCCTCCTATGGAGTCCCAAATTGAGATGTGGGTTGTTCAGATGTGAACAGCAGAGCATTGTAGGGAGGAGAAAAATTCCACAATGATTATTGAAATCTGAAATACATTTTCCTGGGGGCCAGAGAGATGGCTCAGCAGTTAATACTTGTTGTTCTTACAAAGGCCTAGATATGATTCCCAGCTCCCACATGGTAGCTTCCAAGCACCTATTACTCCAGTTCCAGGGGATCCAATCCCCTCTCTGACCCTCATAGGCATCAGGCACCCACATAGTACACATATGTACCAGTAGACAAAACATATACAGGCATAAAATAAAAATAAGTCTCTAAAATGCACACTCCTTATACATTTACTTAAAAGACATTATTCCACACAACTCTTAAGGTCCTTAGCTATATATGTCCACTTGTGTGTTATTTGTTTAAAATGTGATACAATTTTTTTTTTTTAATCTAGCAGTGTGTGTTGTCGGCTATGTTGAGAGCCCCAGAGAAGAAACTAAATAACCAATTGGTCTCTAATTGCCCTTGAACACTTTTTACACCACCCATAAATTCCATAGACATGATTTGTGCCAACAACTGCACAAGCAATAAAAATGTACACACATATTAATTTACACTGTGATATATAATGTGTGGCTCCACAAAGTGGATATAATAAAGTAAAACCACTCAAGTGCTACACTACTCAGACCTCAGAAGGTCTGGTCTGTAACTCTTCAAACATGCCAGCTCTGGCTGTTGACAGATAGCCAAGCGTCTCTCCATCTGAAAAATGGGATGATTGACATACCTGCCTTGGAGAGTTATTGAGAGAATGTAGCGAATCCGTTCAGATAAAGCACTTAACATCAGAGCTGGTGTATCTTAAGCATCTGCAAATGCGGGGTGTCATTATGTACTCAATGGCTGACATTTGGAAAGGAGAAGCAGCTAATTGAAATTTTCTTATAATTCAAACTGAGGAGGGCTGTGTAACTGTGGGCATAGCTACCATGGGGTACAAAGCAAGGTGATAATGGGCATACTTTCTCACCACCACCCTAACCTTCCAGTAGTTAGAAATCAACCTATCTCTTGAGACCAAGTCAAGGGCTCATCACTGAGACTGAAAGCTAATATGTCCCCATCCCCCGCCCCAGTGGTCAGATTCATCTTCCACACATCCCTGCTATCTCCATTAACGAATATGCTTACCAGCTCCCTGTGTTTGTTCCCTGGAAAATAAACTGTTGGAAAGAAAAATCAATTTTCATTAGCAGTGCCATCACTTTCAGGAAAAATCCTTTCTCAAATAAAAGTAGAAAAGACACTTTGAAAGCTGATACCAACTTGACCTTCCTTTTGAAGGACTTGGTGTGCTGCTGACTGAAGCTTCCTGGCTGTCATCTTACAGAGACCAGAGACCAGGGTCACAGGAAAACAAGTCACCAGCGAGGAGGTGCCACTATGAAAAGTAGGCAGCTGGGGTACGGTTAATGGGACAGGTCCTCACCTAGGAACGCCACTTCTCCCTTCAGCTGACTCAGCTCAATTCAGCATCATCTGGGGTTTTCAAATCTCCTGGTTTTTAAAGAGAAATTCTCTTGGGGCTGGGGAGATTGCACAGTGGTTAAGAGCACTTGTTGCTCCTACAGAGGCCCTGGGTTCTGTTCTCATCACCTATATTGTGACTCATCACCATCTGTAATTCCAGTTCCAGGGGATCCAGTGCCCAATTCTGACCTCCACAGGCAGCAGGCACCATATGTGATACATACATACATATCACCATATGGGATAAACACATGCATAATACATACATATACATACATGCAGGTAAACATTCATACACATAACTGAATCTACATCAAAAGTTGAAAGAAATTCTTAGTCTGAATATTTTGAAAAAATCTTCAATTATTAAAATATTTTCAACAAATCCATAGTAAATGCCAAGAAGTCTTCAAGGTCAGTTAAATACTTTTGGCCCAGGAGGGGCCCAGTGGTGACTTACATGGAATATCTTTGCAGATTAAAATAGTCCACCTCCTTGTCCTCCTTGTCTCAAAGTGGCCAGAGTCCACCTCCCCATCATGAGGGTCAACAATTGAGAACATATTGGAAGCAGACCACAGCATATGTTCTCCAGCCACAATGCTCATGCTAGGGAATTTTTTCCTTTCTGCTAAGACAGTCAACAGAATATGGGACAGAGTCTCTACTTGGTCAGTGGAACTCTCGGGAAGATTATCTGAAGTGAAATAAAGAATAATGGCCTCAGTCAGAAAGGAACTATAAAGCCACCAGGTGATTCCAGGCCAGCATTGATTTTCCCTAGGTAAGGTGAGTGAATAACTGCATAATTCACACATGGGAGAGTTACTCAGAAACCCACTCCATCCCAGTGGCATGGTGACCATGCTAGACCTATTGATCTCCACCGGCACTGCCCCTGGGGACCTATGCACAACTGGTGATTTTCAATATCAGGCCCTGCTTCTTAGTCAGCACAAATATTGGGTAAAGGATGCTAAAGTCAACTCCTAATATGGATTTCCTATCCCTGGTGTGGCCATATCATTTCTAAGAGAAATAAATGCTGCTGATCCATGCACACCATCTTTACAAGAAAATAAAGGACATCTTTGCCTAGGAGGCTGTGCCTAACTAACACCACACTCCTGTCCCAGGGACCCTAACATTTCAGCTCTAGGTTCCTAGATTCTCTAGCCCCTCTGGTTCTTTATCCCCCAATGACACATCTCTGTCCCTGAGAGTTCCTGGGAGAGGTAGTACTGTGGGCCTCCTTGCTGTGAACACCAATCTTTGAATCCAGTAGACGTCAGAATATGAATATGTGCAAAAGAACTGTGCTAATCACATACACAGTCTCTTTTTGTCACTGTCCCTTGTGCAATGCACACAGTAAATGTCCAGAGACCTTTGGCACCACATGGGATATTGAGTACAATGTGTTTGGGCTACAGGCAATTTTTTTACCTGTTTCTATTAGAAATGTTTGTAGTAGCATGAATTTGGGTTGTAAGAAAAGAAGACTCTGAGCCAAATATTGAGGAAAGGCTGAAATATCAGAGAGAGGAGGCACCGCAGTCAATTCTCACCCAGCTGTCTTGCAACTTCCTCAGCCTCGCTCCTGGTCACTTCTGCTGTGGCTTCTGCCAGCTGCTTCTGTGTCTGCCTGGTTTCTAGAGCCCTTATATACCCTATCCCATCCAGGTTAGGATTAAAGGCATGTAGCTTTGAACTCACAGAAACAGAAGTTCAGTCTCTGGAATTATGGGATTAAGGGCGTAGGTCACCCTTGTATTCAAGGATCAAGGATTTCCTGAGCTGTCTGCCTAGGATTTGACTGATATCCCAGGATTTATTAAATACCTAACAAATATCCACAGATGTTAGCATCATGGATGCGTACATCCTCATGACCATGAGTGGAGGTGAGACAAGATGAAAGTGGGGGAATCAATTCCCTATAGATACCGCAGTGAAAGAATCTTCCTTTCATTTCAGTTTAGTGTGCAAAATGAAGAGGCCATGACTAGTATCACACTACTGTCTTGATCAATAACTCTCTATAACCATAGTTAATTCTTATTACTCTCTTTATGCTTTGTTAAAGAAAGTGTCCTTGGAACATGAAAACACAAAGCTTCTCTTTTCAGAGTCATGGTAAAACAAACAAACAAAAACAAAACTTTTACAATTATTTGTTTATTCTGACCAATCACGCTACAACTATTTCAGGTTCAACTCTATTCATTGTCCAAGATTCCACGATATGCTGTGGGATAATGTTCTTGTATACTAGAAAGATTTGTCATTTGTATTGGCTTAATAAACCCTGATTGGCCAATCGGCAGGCAGGAAATACAGGTGGGGAGACCAGGCTAGGAGGATTCTGGGAAGAGGAAAGGCAGAGAAGCAGATGACAGCCAGACAAAGAGGAAGCAAGGTGAGAATACTGGACTGAGCACGGGTAAGCTATGTGGTTAAACATAGATAAGAACTATGGGTTAATTTAAGTGTAAGAGCTAGATAGTAATGTGCTTGAGCTACTGACCCAGCAGTTACTATAATATTAAGCCTCTGAGTCAATTATTTGGAAAGTGGTTGCTGGGTATTTGGGAGTTGTTGAAAGAACAGAAACCTCTGACTACAATTGTGGAGCTTGGAGAGGGCTCATACAACATTTAAATAAAATTCTCAGTTTATTGGAATATTGACCTTTTTCCAAATCTCTCATTAGCAAATCCATTCTTTGAAAAACCCTCATGTTAAATGACCCAACCTCACTGTGCAGCACTCAACACAGGGGCCTCTTCCTCTCCCCTCCAAGGTGGAAGGCAGGAGGAAAGGGGGCTGATTGCCTTAGGATGGAGTAGTCTGGGGGAGTCCATGGAATGTGCTGAACCAACAAGATCTGATTAGTGAGCGGAATTGATGTGTTGCAAATGGACATTGGTTTTCTGTCTTGTCCCTATGACCAAATACCTGACTTAAGAGAAGAAAGTTTTGTTTTGGCTCATGATTTGAGCATACAGCCATCATGGAAAGGAAGGCATGGTGGCAGGAATAGCCTATGGCTATGGAAGCAGGAGGGGAAGGCTGTTTGCACAAACCTGGATTGATCAAGAAATATAGACAAAACAGGGACAAGACCAAGCTGTGAACCCCAAGACCTGTCATTATTCAAGACACCTCCTTCCTTTAGCCAGAACCCAGCATCCAAAACAATGCCATAACGTGAAGATTAAATGTTCCAATACATGTGTCCGTACAGGTCATTTCAGATCTAAACTGTGCCACACACCTATGCTCCTTTGTGAAAACTCACTGGGCTGTCTATGTTGGGCTCTAGTCCCCTTGAATAAAAGTATTTTTCAATAAGTATATTTAACAAATACATCAAAGAAAGAAAAACCATAGACTTAAAAGACATTTTTAAAAGACCGAGGTGGCTATAATGACTTTAAGTCATTGATTTGGGCCCTTAAAGATAGAAAGGCATGTTTTGTATTCCCCTTCTAAGTATAACCAATGTATTGCAATATATATCTATATGCATAAATATATATATGAGTACAGAGAAACTTAAAAGGAAGAAGAGCAATCTAGAGACCTCAGGACCCAGGAAACGACACAGTGATAAACTCCCTCATTTTGCCTTTTTTATCTCAGACTTGGAGCTGAGACACAAACAGTAGCCTGAAAGTGCTGAAGGGTAAAGATTACTTTTTAAGTCCCCCAAAGCCTCTTGCTAGCCCAGTGATCACAAGAGAATCCCACTAACTAGGCAGGAAGCTTTGAAAGGACAAGTACATCTCTACTACCCTGAAGGATGAAGCTGCCTCATGCTCATACCACTAACAGCATGGTTTAGCAGAAAGCCAAGCTAAGCAGAGAAATAGAATTTTCAGCCCTGCCAACAATATGTCCACCTCATGCATGAGTGAAGAACACTTGAATATTCATTGTCACTAGGCAGGAATGAGGTACCCTTCTGCACCCCTCTGGGGTGATACCCAATGAAGCCAAGTGGAGATTCAAAACTTTCACATCTGCTAGCAGCAACAAGGCCACCCACTACAGTGGAAATATGAGCTATAGCAATAAGCTACTTCAGCCAGGGGAGGGTTAGAGAAGGTCCAATGGGCAGTCAGACATCTGATCACTTCCAGTACCCAACCATAATGAAGATCCCTCTCAGGAACAACAGAGCCCAAGTGGAAAGCCTGCTGTTCTACCCGCACCCAATAGACTTAAAGTAGCACCCCACTTTCCCCAGTCAAGAAGTCAGTTTCAGAAAAGGGGTGGGTGTAAATAAGACTTAGCATCTCATGCCAAGATGAAAATGCTCCAATTTTAAATGAAGAGTTCAGTTGTCAATACAAGAACCCATCTCAAACTAAAGAAGAAAAAGACAGTCAATGAATGTCAGTGAACATAAAAGATACATTTGGAATTATCTGAAAATTTTGTTGCCATGATAAAATAACATTACAACAATCAGTAGCAAGCACACTTGAAGGAAATGGGAAAGGGGCTTAGTAGGGTAACAAACAGTCTTGCCAAAGAAATAGAAACTATAAGAAGACCAAAGAAAAATAATAGAATCAAAGACACAATAATGAAACCAAAAGCTCAGAGGAAAGGGGGCAGAGGAGTCAGTAATTCAGGGAACTGCCTAAACGGAACAACACAAAGTGGGGAATCAAAAGCAAAATTGAACAATGGCTCAAGGGCTGATAAGATTCTAATCGCAGATGTAATGCACATGGTGTTCTAGAGGACGAAAAGGAGAGGGAAGAACTTAAAGAAACATGTGCTAGAAACACCTCAAATTATACATGAGCCATAAGCCTACAGTGTAAAAATTTGGGATAAATCCAATAATAATAATAAAGCAAAAGAAAAATAAATACCACAGCAAAAGCAATATGGTGAAACTTCTGAAAGGTAAAGAAGGCAGAAATAAAATCTTAGAGGTAGCATGTGACAATGGGTCTCACCTATGTGAGAAATTCACTTTTATGTAGTAGATTTCTGACTGAAAGGCCTGGAAACCAGAAGGTAATGTTGAGTTTTCCAAAGAAAAGAATTGTCAAATCCAGACTTTCAAACTCAATAAAAATATCACTCGGAAACAACAGTGGCATCAAGATACTCTTGTAAGAGAAAGCAAGTAAAAGTGAAAGAATTTGTGACCATCAGACTAACCCTGAGATAAGGGGCAAAGGCAGCGGAAAGCCCGTGACAGAAAGACCTCAGAGCACAGCTGACAGACTGTTGGTCTGACTGAAGGCAATGGCTTCTTCCTCCGCTTGACTTCTGTGATTATGTTTGATAAAGAAAAAAAATAACAGTGCTGCTTCATGTGGTCTAATTGTATGTGGACATAAAAATTAGTGTATTGTAAACAAGGGTAAACAGAGTTAAGTAAAATGCAAACTGTAGACTACTGATATCACCATGTGTATACTGACACCTAGGGTAATCATTGATAAAGTTATGTAATGTCATTCAAAAACACTAAAGTTATAATGAAATTATTTTAAAATATTAAAATAACTGACTTGAGTGAAAATTTAAAAACAGGCTGACAAGATGACTCAGTGATTAAGAATGCTTAACCACTTATATTTTGAATATATCAGTAAAATTGATAAGGTTCTTTCAAAAAATATAGAAAAGAAAAGGAAACAGTATCAAAATCAACAATGAGCACACAGTATATTCACAAAACCAACAGACACGAGAAGAACAATTAGAGAATGCTACAGTCAACTCGACAAGCATGCAACATACCTACAGACCCCACAGACACCAAAAGACAACTAGAGAATGTCATAACTCTACACACAAAGCCTTGACAAACCAAGACATCACAGCCAACTTCTTTGAGAATCAAATTACCACAGCTCACTTGATGTCAAATACACAGTTCACTAGCCTAATAATTATCCAAGGAACCTAAAGCTCACAATGTAACTGTTTTTAACAGATATCTTCATGCCTAGATGATCTCGTTGAAGAATTCTATCAAACATTTGAAAAACTTAACATCAATTATACACAATTTCATAGAAACAGAAGAACACACCTCTCTCATTATATAAATCCACTATCATTATCCTGAAACATTCAGCCCAGAAAGATGCATAAGACGGAATGCTACAATATAGTATCTGGTAAATACAAAAAAATAAAAAATAAAACAAAACCTTTTTAGATATTGTTAGCAAATGAAATTCACAATAGCTAAAGGACATTTGTGACTAAGTTGGACTTATGAAAAAATGCATGCTATTAGTCAATATTAAAAACTCTGTGTAATCTACTATACTTGAGGATAAAAGTAATCTCATTGTCCAAATTCATCCAGTTCACCAACTGAATGCCTCCTTGTAAAACCACTATTATCAGAAAAAATTCCAAAATGCTTAAAATAACCTGAGTCACATTATACTTAATCAAAGACTAAATCTTTCTCAATCAGGGATAAAGGGTATCTTTTTATCTACCATTCTTAGTCAAGATAATATGGGAATTTCTCATCACTGTAATGGAGCAAGAAAACAAACAGAATGCATATTGAAAAACAAATAGGGTTAAGGATGTGACTCAGTGATGGGATGCATAAATATAAGTCCTAGCACAGAAAGAAAGGGAGAGGGAGAAAAAGAAAGGAAAGAAAGAAGAGAGGGAGGGAGGGAGAGAGAGAGATCCCAATTTTCAGATGACATGACATTCCAAGGACTATCCCATAGACTCACAAAATACTTTCCAGAATTAATGAGTGTTGTAAAATAAAAATAAATATACAAAAACTAATTCTATTTTGATATACTGGGAGGAACTCGAGGCCAGTTTTTTAAGTAGCATTTAGAGTTGCTCAAAATAATATAATACTTCACTCTTTATAAACATATAAAGGGTATGTGTTGAAAATTATATGCCTGGACACTTTTCTTATAGAAATAAAGACAAGAGTGCACAAAAGGCAGTGTTTGGGCATTTACAGTGGTTTAATTTGCAATGGCAGAAAGCTGGAAGCATCCCAGATATTCTGCAATGTGTGAACAGACAGTGGTGCATCCAATTGTGGAGCCCACTCTGCAACAAATTACCAAACTGCCACAACCCAGATGAATTTCTGAATAATGCTGGGTGAAGAAGACACTCCCAGAGGCTATGAGCTCTATGATTTCAATCTTCTAACATTCTCTACATGGAAAATAAATGGGTGCTCATTTGGGATAGTAACAAGAAGAAGGGGGTCTGCACTGCATGAATTTATAACATCAACAGCAAGGGTGCTATCTCAGATGGGAATCTTCTGCCCTGACTATATCCATGGCCATATGCAGGTTGTGAAACTGGACTGTCTCTTGGTGAGGTGCTATGAGTGTGGCAGGAGAGTGATGGTAAACAGGATAAACAGTGCATAGGATCTTTGTGGATCAGTTCTTAAAACTGCATAGTAACCTACACTGGTCATAAATGTTTAAACAGTTTAATTAAAACCAGTTCCAAAGCCACTGCCACCCTTCAGCCGGAATCAATGTGCCTTTCCTTTCTGCTTTCTCCTCAAGGCATCAGGTTGAGATGGGAAAATGGAATGTGAGTCAGCCTTAGAACTGGGTATTCTGGGGCTTAAGTCTTTGTTCTTTATATACCAGATGTAAAATGTACAGAATGCTATTATCTCTTGCAAAAGAAGAATAAATAAATATACTTTTTTTAAAAAAGCCATCCATCACAAGGTTAGAGAGAATGTTTGCAAAATGTGCATAGGGGCCTGAAGAATAACAAATGCTTAGTAACATTTTACTAACCTAACCCTAACCCTAACCCTGCTAGTACCACCTCCATGTGGATGCTGTCTGCCTCACTTGGTACATGGATGATGGTATTTAAGTTCCCTTGTACTGGATTGGACAATTTTTAAGTGATGCACTAGGTTCTATTCACCTGCATTTCTTATAGGACAGTCTTTTCCATGCTCAGAAATGTGTGCTGGGCTGAGTTCATAGTATCATATGGGGACTATAACAGTAAAAACACACTTTCAGACTGAAAAACTAAGAATTAATAAATAGAATGAAAATGACTCTATTAAATAAAATCTACTGTATCTCAGTAAACCAAAGAAAAGCATAAGATTCTGACACCCAGAACAATTTTTCCAAGTTCATGTCTGAAGCTACTGACTGCACTTGATATCATTTATATAATGTTTCAAAAAGAGAGGCACAGGAGGCAGCAGTTAAAGGGATATCCTAACTTCCTGTCTGTTGCTATAGTAAGATACCCTGAAGAAAAGCAGCTTAGGGGAGTAAGGGGGTTATTTGTCTTACAATTCCATATTGGAGCCCCCTATTGCAGAGAAGTCAAGGCAGCCGAGAGCAGAGGAAATGCATATGAGTGCAGTGCTCAGCTAGTTTCTCTGCTTGTATACAAGCCAGGCTTCCCAAACCAGGGCATGGTGCTGCTCCCTTTCAGTCTGGGTCTGCCCACATAATTGAGTCAATCGACTATTCTCAAAGACAAGCTCAATCAAGCCAACCTGATTTAGGCAATGCTTCGGTGGGACTTCCTTCTCAGGTGAGTCCAGGTTGTGTGAAGTTGAGGATTAAAATTAAGCACCACACAGGAATAAGTCCAAACCTGGTTCCTTATGATGAAGGAGAACCACACGGTCTTGCTGTATAGGAACTTGAAAAGGTCTGCATACAGCTATGTATCCATGTGTGGATACAACCTGAGATAGCACTATCTGAGTTCATTTGCTAGAGCAAGAAAGACGGTCCTTCCAAGGCACTTCCGGCTATTCCTTTTGCTTTCCAGTCTGGAGTTGAAGCAGAATTTACTAGAAGTAGTTAAGGGCCTGGAAGACTACCTGTGGCTAGAGTTGAAATGAACTAAGCTGTCACAGACCTTGGTAATGGATACCTTTGGGGCAAGGGAAGTGGATTTTTAAAGTTGGTTGGTTTTACTTTTGAGATTATAACATAATTACATTTCTCCCTCCTTTCCTTCAAAACCTCCCACATATCCTTCCTTGGGCTCCTTCTTCACTGTTATTGTATACATCTAGGTAAATATATATAAACATATAGCTTGTTCAGTTTATATAATGTTACCTGTATGTATAGCTCAGATCTACCTGCTTGGAAGAACTCTTAGAAATGTTCCTTTGTGAGGAAGATTCTTGAATGCAAGGGTCTTCATCCCTTTAACACAATGCTGATTTTTCCAGTGCCTAGAACCGCAAGCTAATACTCAAACATTCATTAGATTTGTGGAGAGTTTGCCTTTGTTATCCCCAGGTAATCAGGGCTACTGTGTGCAGTAATACTGAGATTCACATCTGTCTTTCCTCCATAATGGCCTGGCATCTCCTTTTGTCCACCACATCAGAGCAAACATAATGGCAAAAACGAGCATGGTCAGTTAGAAACATCTTCTCGGAAGCAGAGAAGCTCTAGGAAACCATCCTAGCATCTCTTTGCAGAGATGGAGCCCAGATACACCTGCTAAATTGTTAGAGCCAGTGACGGCTCTTCTTCAGGGCACAGACTCAGTAGTGATCTCTCCTCTCTTCTCTTCTCTTCTCTTCTCTTCTCTTCTCTTCTCTTCTCTTCTCTTCTCTTCTCTTCTCTTCTCTTCTCCTCTCCTCTCCTCTCCTCTCCTCTCCTCTCCTCTCCTCTCCTCTCCTCTCTTCTCTTCTCTCTCTCTCTCAACTAGGAGAGAAAGATAGAAGGAGGGAGGGAGGAAGAGAGGGAGGGAGAAAAGGAAAGGGAGGGGGCAGAGGGGAAGGGACTGAGACAGACTGGGTTTGGTTTGATCTGCCACCAGAGTGAGCCAAAGCAGGAAACCCTGCCTAGTAAGACACTCCTCAGAAATACAAAGCCATCCCATTGCCCTGCAGTCTAAAGATGCCATCCAATGGCCTTTTCATTTCTACTGGTCACACCATTGCTCACAGCTTAACAAGAGATGTGGTAGCAGTGTCTCCAAATGGAGACCAGGAATGAGGAAAGAAGACTTGAAGCTTTTATTACGCTCCTACTACACCATCAGGGTACAGACTTGGTCTTTCTAAGGCTCTGTTTCCTTGTATATATGGTAGAGATATATTCAGTATCTATATTTTCATTAGATTATTTGTTCGGTCATCCATTCATTTGCAGGGGGGCACACACAAGCCATGATGCAGGGGCGGAAGTCAGACTCTAACTTGCAGGAGTCCGTTCTCTCCTTCCGCCTGTGCGTCTCAAAGACTGAATTCAAATCATCAGACTTGGCAGCAAATGCCTTTACCTACTGAATCATCTTGCCAGAACTAATACCTATATTCTAAAGTTGCTGTGAAAATTAAATAACAAAACACATAAGACTCTTAGCATACCATGCTCCATGGAATAGAAAGAAATATTTTAAATCAATTGTTGTGGGTCAAATGGACATCTGCCTGGGAGGTGGGAAGAAACTTTGACCCTGCCTCACACCATCAACACAAATCATTTCCAGATACATGATAGACTTACAGAAGAAAGACCAGACACTAATACTTCCAGAAGAAAACAAAAGAAAATATTGTCATCTCTTTGAGGATGGTATAGATTTCTTTCAAAAAATACAAAAGAAATCTTGGGCTTTAAAAGATAAATTGGACTTCAGAAAAGATCAAAACCATATTCATCAAAAAGCACCATTAAGAAAGGAAAATTTGAGCCATAGATGGAGAAAGGGTATTCATAATACATATATCTTCAGCCATAAATATCTTAAGAATGCCTGAGAATAAATAAGCAAATGGTACAGCTTTAAGGCCTGGCTGAAGGTTTCGGAGAGATATCTAGCAAGCAGAGGAACAGATGCTGAGCACTGCCAGTCACCTGTGTAACTAGAGCAAAGAAACAGAGCAGAAGAGCTCAGATTAAAGCGTTGGACAGTGTCCAGGTTTAGAGAGGATGGGGCAACTCCAGCTCTCCAGTGCTGCTAGTGAGAAGGTAAAAGTAAGACAGTCACTTTGGGAAACAGCCAGACCTTATCCACACAGCAACCCCTGTGCCTACCCTAGAATCAGCAAACCCACTTTCAGGCTTGTATCCAAGAAAAGTGGATTAACATGTCTACAGAAGATACACTTAGGAATGCTTGTGGCAGTGTGGTTCATAATATCCAAACTGTGGGAATGAGCCAAATACTGATCAACTGCAGTACAGAGAAATAGTAGGGGGTGGTAGGTAGCTGGATGGATGGACAGTCGGACAGGTGGATGGGCAGACAGATGGACGGATTAACAAACGGATGGATGGACGGATGAATTTAGGTAGGCTGGCAGGTAGGTAGGTAGGTAGCTGATAGATAATAGATGGATGGAGAAGAATTCAATACAGATATAGACCCGTGTAATAGAATATTATGTCTCATAAAGAAATCATTGGAATATAAAACCATACTACAACAAGGTTAAGCCTTGGACATTGTGTAAAGCAAACAAATTCAGATGCCAGAGCACGTATTACATTATTTTGGTTCTATCAAGTTCAAGCAAAAGTAATGTAGGGTCACAGAAAGAAAGGAACAGGGCAACCTTGATGAGTAACAGGCCAGGAAAGGACATGAAGGCATTGAGATGACTGTGCAAATTCACTCTTGATCTTGGTGGTTGCTGTGGGATGTATACATGTGTGTATATGCACATTTGTATACACATCACACACACATTGCAATATCTCATTAGATATAACAGAAATCCATTAAGTGCTATGCAAGACATGCAGTGATCACAGAGAAAGTTAGTGATCTATCATTTCTGTTAATTTTGTCGTCACAATGATGGATTTCTCTTCCAGCCCATTCTCCACTACCAATTTTCCCCAGTAATGCTGTAGAGACAACACAATACTTTCTAAGCTAAAAATAACTTCTGCTTTCTCTTTTGTCTTAGAAAACGGGTATGAAAGCCAAAGACACTTTTATTTCAGATGACTTCCCCTGCTGATAATACCTGCATTAGATATTCCACAGAATGTACGGCACCGTCAAGCCAGCATCAAACTAGAAGGAAGACATAAAAACAGCAGATACCTGAGAGCCAGGAAAAGCTTAGGTATTGCCTCCCTTGAGAATGTTTAAACGTGTTTGAAAGCCTCCTCCGAACATCTCCAGATTCCAGGGAAGGCAATCAGAATGTGATACACACCAAAGGAGTAGCTTCTGCTGATGTGTGCCATGTGTGTATTACAGGAAGGCGTTCACCTTAGGAAACAGTCACTTAAACAGGGATCCTGGGATAGCAGAGGAGTTGGTCCTCAACCTGACTCCTCAGGGCTTCATGTCTCACTAAATCACAGTTTGACTTTGGATTAACTTTGCCTGTGTACAAAATAATGGATAGAGCTTTGGGATAAGGGTGGAGGAGCAGAGAGATCAGAGAGGGGGGAAAATCCCAAGTGCAGTGGCATCTGAATACCAGATCCAGAGCAGAAAATAAACTGGGAAGCGGGCGCAGTGACACACACCATGATTCCAAAGTAATCCTGGAAGAGGAGTGCCATGGCTTCAAGGCCACCGTGGGTTGCAGAGTGAGGCTGTCTCAAAAAACTCAAAACAAACAACAACAAAGAAAGAGAGAGGAAGGGAAGGAGAGAGGGAGGAGAAAGAGAAAAAAGTGGAAAACAACCTTATATGCTGTTTAAAACCGTGCTAACAGGGAACAGCGGGATAGCTAGTTCAGTGGGTAAAAGCACTTGCTGCCAAGTCTGAGGGCTGAGTCTGAGCCCCAGAACCCCAGGATGTACATGACGTGACAGGAGAAAAGTAACTCCTCCAGCTATCCATTGACCTCCAAATGTGTGCAATGGTGCACACACAGGAGTACACACACACACACACACACACACACACACACACACACACATTCTGTATCTATCTATCTATCTATCTATCTATCTATCTATCTATCTATCTATCTATCTATATCTCTCCAACTCAAAAAGGGGGATGAGCACGTGAGATTCACACAGAGGTGAGATTCCACAGAAGGAATTATTTTGATGCTGTCTAGTCTCTTCAGGTTCAAAATAGAGCCCGGGCTGTTCCTCCCCGTGCTTATCAAACCTGGACATTTGTGGACGCCTTCCTAGCTGCAAACTCAAGAAATGATCCTTGAAATTATATTACCAAGAGAAATTTTCCTTCATTGCTTATTTTGATATAATTTCAATAAATGTATAGAATGTGAAATTATTTCCTCATTTCATCCCAGTTCTGAAAATGAAATTCAATTTATGAGCCAGTCTGTGGAACTCCAGCAGAGCACAGCCACGGTGGCGAGGCAGCAGCCTTTGCTAGCTGGCAGACCAGGCTTCCGGAAAAGTGAACAAATAACCCTTTACGGGTAGGACGCTCCTCAAGTTCATTGCCAGAGGGTTGCAGTCAGGAGTCTCAGTCACTAATGGCAACTCAGTCTATTCCTTGAAGGTCTGAAAAGAAGGAACAGGGAGTGTGAAAGCCCATAGCATCTCTACATACACCACTGTGACCCTCAAATAATCCGAGGGAGACCTACAACTTTGAACTTAATTACTAGGCAGTACTATTACACCAGGGGGGTCTCCATAGAGGCCCAGAGAATAGGGCTACTTCTAGGTAATACGTTCAAATGATCATCTCAGGTGATGAAACTGTTAGGACATTTTTGAACATGAGCAGGGCTTAGTGATGGAGGTCGGTAATCCAGGCAATTCAGGAGACTAAGTGGGGAAGAGATGGAGATTTCAAAGCCTGTCTAGGTTATAAAGTAAATTCAAGTCTACCCTGGGCAACTTAGCAAGATCCTGTCTCATAATTAAACTTAAAAAAAAAAAAAGAAGCAGCTTGTGGTGAATGGCTTGCCTGGCATGCAGGCGATCCTAGGTGGAATTTCCAGTGTAAAAATAAAATCATGCAATATTTAAGACATATGGGAGTATAATGCATAAGGAAGTATACAGGTACCCCACTTAGACCGAGAAAAAAAGATGTTACCAAAGCATAACATCTGATCTTTTCCCCAGTTATATCTTCCCCCAGGGAACCCTGTCCTGAATTTATGTTTATACTTTCCATGGTCCTACCATGTGTGCAGTGCTTAACAATGCCGGGCATCGCCTAGCCCGTTATTAACGACTAGCAATGGTATTATTCTATTGTATCCTATTAGACTTCCCTTTTGATGCTCAGTGTTTTGAGATTTATCCAGGCTACAGTCAATTCCTTTTCACTACTCAGAAAACCTCTTTCTGTTCCTCTTTTTTTCTCTCTCTCTCTTTGTTTCCAGTTTGCAAATTTTCAATATAAGACATGTGTTTGGGGAGGAGGGCTACCATGCACACAAGCTGCCTTTCCACCCTCCTCCTCTCCTAGTATTGAGGCAGAAATGGGTCAGATGGCTCTGTGAATAAAGGTGATTGCTGCCACTTGTGATGACCTAAGTTCAAGGCCCAGAACCTTTATGGTGGGAGGAGAGAACCAAGCCCTGAAAGTTATTAAAGGTGTTTTTTTTGTTGTTGTTGTTGTTTTTTAAGAAACTTGGGAGGGACTGGGTAGCTGAGTGGTAGCATCTTACCTAGTACACACAGATCATAGGTTCAATCCCTAACACAACAAAACAAAACATGAACAGGCAATGTGATTCATACTTATAATCCCAGTACTCAAGAGACTGAGGCAGAAGAGTCAAGAGTTCAAGGCCAGCCCGAGGTACACAGCAAAACCTTGTGTCAAGAAACAAAGAAACCCAGAATCTTTCATCTCCCCATCCCGGGTCAGCCCAGGTCATGTCAGCAGCTCCCCTCAGCTATCTCTGGGTACCTGGCATCCTTTATCACCCTCATGCTAACATCAGAAGCTCACTCCTCTTCACTGTGTTGTAGGAATGTACCTCTCTTTGCCTTCCTGTGGTTTTAGTACATCTCCACTCATCTCAACTACAAATATCCCAGGCCAGGCTACCATTGCCTCACACTTGTATTTCCTACCTTACCAGCTTCATACTGGAAAGATGAAACAAGCCTCCAGCCTCAATGGGGGAACATCTTCCTAAGTCAGAAACACAAACCTTATCAGCACCTCCCCCTTTAAACCCCTCCTGTGTCTCTCACTGCCTTCAAAATGAAATCCAATCCCCAAAACATGTCATGTAAGACATGTTGTGATCCTATCTCTACCAACCTGAGCAGGTGCATCCCCTGAGCCTTCTCCCTTAAAGATCTGTGAAACCCTGCAGCCTGGACACATGCCCTGGCCACACACAATTTTTCTAGATGTTTTCCCTCCCTCCTTCCCCAGCTCATCCAGTAATGGCTACTCAAGACCCTCAAAGTACCTGCAGCAGGCATTTCCTGAGCCTTTTCCATGCTCAGCATCTCAGAACACTGCCTGTTGCCTGTGAGTCAAGATGTAAGAACTCTCAGTTCCTTCTCTAGCATTGTGTCTGCCTGCATGCTGCCTTGCTTTCTGTCATAACAATAATGAACTGAACCTCTGAACTGTAAGTCAATCCAATTAAATGTTTTTCTTTATAATAGTTGTCATGGCCATGGTGTCTTTTCACAGCAATGTAAACCCCAACTAAGACAATAGCCAGTCTTCATTGTGAAATCCAATGGACTCAGAATCACCTAGGAGACACACCACCGGATATATCTATAAGGATGTTTTCAGAGAAGAGTGAGCAGAGAAGATCCATCTTGAATGTGGGTGGCACATTCCATTGACTGTGGTTGTGAACTGAATTAAAAGAGAAAAGAAGAAAGCTACATGAACGATGGCATTCTCCTTCTCTCTGCTTTCTGTTCCACCAATATGGGAGGGATTTCAGTCATATATTCTGACATCATAGACCTGCCTACTACCATGCTTTTCCCCTATAATAATTGGCAATTCCCTTCAATTTCCAACCTATATGAATCCTTAAATCACTTTGTTATTTGGAAACACTAAGGGAAGTAGTGCCTGGTCTAAACTAGATGGAGGGACCCACTTCATGCCCTCAGCATCACGTGTCTCTTGCATGCCACATGCTCATGGACTGGTATTCATCTGATATCTTCTTCCCACAAGATGGACAACCAATAAGAAAAGCTTCTCATAAACCTCATGTCCCCAGGACCCAGATCTGTTTATATGAGCCCTGTTCCCAGGACCCAGCTCTGTTGATACACCCTATGTTCTCAGGATCCAGTTCATTTTACCCCTGGCCATGATGGAGGAATGTTTGTGAGCCACTTCAGGCCACTTGAAGAATATAAGGACAATGTACCACTAAAGAGCCTGATGGGCCTTGATCTTATTATGTGAATTATTAAGAAAATGAAACTTGGAATATGTGGCTTTTTCACATCACTGGAATTCACCACACTGAGCTAGAATACTCATATTTAGTAATTTATATAGTAAAATTTCTTTTAAAAAAGCCTTCACTGGCTGAACTGGCCCATATTCTCTGGCACGCTAGATGGGCCATTATAACAAAAATGTTCCTTCCCTGAGGAAGATGTGACTGCCCCCCATTCAGGTCCCCATAGACACACACATACTAAGGTCAAAGTTCAGTTCCTCCACAGTTCTCCCTGGGGATCAATGAGTTTATTGGTCTTCCTTATGGAGCATGAGGAGCATGGGTAACCCCAAAGCAGCCATCCTGGAAAGGCTAATGGCTTCCCTATGATTACATAGTTGGAGCTTTTCCACATAGTCTTCCATAGTCTTTTCTCTAACCCATCACAGAGATCATGAGGCCACAAGCAATTAGGGTAGAATTGCATGCAAATTGCTGAGAGGAGTGGCCAGATAAGGTCCACTGACTCCCCACCCACTCCTTCTAGTAGGAATGTCAACAGTCCATAGGCCTCATCATGATAGGCTTTCAAAAGTCAAAAGGGTTGGTCATGGCAGCAGTTTGGCTCAGTGGAAGAACTTTACAAGAGCTGTTTATAGCCACGGGCTTCCCACAGGTCAGTGCCCCACCCTCCCATTGCTTACATTGGCAGGCTTACTCCTGACTATATGCTCTCTATAATTTTTAAGACAGGCATCAGTGACATTTCCCCTGTTTCCTGAGTTCTCATTAGAACCAGCTTCTTCACAGGGTCCCTAGGAAGTTTGTCCCATCAGGGCCCAGCAATCTTTCTTTGGTTTGTTATACATCCTTCCTTAACATTTTCAGATAGGTATAAAATGTGTTTGAATTTCTCTCCATTCCCATCCCACCAAACCCCCTCCCAACAGGTCCCTTCCCCTGCTCATGACTTCATGTTTTACTTTGTAACCTACCAAGGCCATCTGTGTGATTGTGAGTTTAGAACTACCCATTGGAGCTTTGAGAGCTTACCAGTGGACATCCAAGGACAATGACTCTCTGTTACAGAATCTTTCAGCATCCAGTGTTTCAACAGGAAGGGCAGTTCACCTTTACAGACGCTCAGTTTTCTTTCTGTAGATGGCACTCACTTTTCCCTAGTCTCAGTTGACCGAAGGTCAAGTGCTCACACCATGCCTCTTACTGTGTGGCTCTAGCTGTCAGTGAGCACAGGTCTGAAAGCAGCTAGAAAAGGCACTAACTACTTCAGTCTGGATGCAGGGCCATGTTTACCCTCCCTAGCCTTCTTTCTTTTCTGCCTGCTGCCCCAGGAACAGTTAGAGCTTCTCACAATTGCGGCTACTGGTTTGTGTGGATAAAATGATCTAAGGTGAAACCAGGACACTGGAGCATCTGCTGTGCCTAAGCAGCTACTGGTGGCTTAAAAACCAAACCATGATCTGGAGATACTGCTGCAGGAAAGTACTTTCTAAGGAAAGATGAGTTTAGATTCCCAGAACCCATGCAAAACTTCAGCTTGGTGAGATGTATCTGTAACTCTACTGGCAGGACATAGAGAAAAGTAAATCTGGTAGCCCATTGACCAACAAGTCTAGCCAAAGCAGCAAGCAAGATCCAGGTTCAGTGAGAGATCTGATTTGTTGTTGTTTTCTCTTTTAAATAGGTGGAGAAAGAATTGAAGAAGATGTCTAATGTTGACGACCTCTGGCGTCCACACATTTAAGTATACTCACGTACACATGCATATACCATGCACAAAAACACAACCAATAGCAAATAAAGCACTACAAAAAAGAAAAGAAAAAAAGTCCAAACCAATCAACCCAAGAGACTTTCCTTGTCCTTAGGGGATATTATTTTGATCTTCTTTTTATCACAACAAATCCAAGTTTAAGAAATTAGTTAAAAAAAAAAAAAAAAAAAAAAAAAAAGAGGCTGATTTGTGTCCCTGGTCTGAGGTTGGGGCATCCCAGGGCATGGTACAGGTAAGGACATTGTGATGCTTCAACTCTTGGCAGAGAATGAAGGGAGCAGACTCATGCTGCTAGAGAAATCAAGGGGAGTCCTTGCCTCTCAGCCGCCTGTTCTCATGGGAACAAGGATAGTCACTTATAAATGAGGTCTCAGCCAAGATCCATCCTTGAGATTCTTCCTCACACCCCTCTAGGCACTGTAGACCAATATCACGACACTGAGGGAGTGACATTTTGGGAGATCCACCCTAGCAGGCCAACTCAGGACATTTTATATGACTTTACACAGAGCTGCTCTTCTCAGTAAGAGCCAGGGATGTATTTCTAAAGCACTTGCTAACATTAGTCAAACCCGTGATGCTTGGTGGGGATTCTACTAGGATTGGACCCTCAGGATCTTCAAGCTACAGCTCATTATTTATAACAGGTGATGTAAAGTTAGACATTTTTGAGAATTGCACAGCATTTGGTCTTTCAGAGTCCTGGTCCTGCCTGGGGATGGCTCAGTGGTAGGGAGCGCTTGCCTAGCACTTGCAAGGCCCTGGATTCATTTGCCAGCACTGAAAAAAATGTTTTAATTAAGTCTGAGTTCTTTCTCATTTTCCTCCATGCCTTCCAGCTGTAGTGGCTGCACTGTATGAAAATTCGGGTTTTCAATGTGCACTATTTGCTCTTCAAAGTCGGCGCCCTATCCCTGTATGGTCACCCCGTGGCTTCCCTGGCTGTCTTCAGTTTGTTCTTAGAGCAAAGCCACATAACAAAGAGAATATTTCCCTTTATGCTATATAGTTCCCACTGCCCAGAATATACTATTTTTAAAACAAAGTGCGCCTTCCCTGATTTTTACATGGGAAGATCCCGCTAAAGGTGAGGACACAATAGTAACTAGAGTGTCATTGTTTAATTTCAGCATTTCACTTGGAACAGGGGAAACTGAAATTAATTTTCCGCTTTACCTCATTGGCAAACTATTTTTCACTTTGCTGAACATTCCAAGCACAGAAACAAATAGCAAATAACAAACTGCCCCCACAGTCAGTGCATGGCTGGAGGCCCACAGCCATGAGGCTCTTCCCCACAGCAAACCTTGCTCTCTAGTCCCAGCTGACTCCCAGTGGCCATCAATGACCCTGGAGGGTACAGGTCCAAACCCAGACGGATCTAATTCACAATCACCACTAAAAACAAAGCTTTGCACTGCCTAGGAGGCTTTTTTGGACTGGCCAAGGGATCAAGACCACTCCGCTAGAGACAGCTGTGCTTTTCTACTAGGGATTGACAATAAATATTGCCTCAAAGGGCTAGAGATAAACACCACTGGCATTATGTGTCATATTGTGTCTACAGCAAGGATTCAACTTTTCCAAAGTGGCAAGAAAGGGGATAGAACAATATGTAAATAAGTGAATGTGGCTTGTATGTAAACAGGTGAGCATGGTTGGAGCAGTATGTAAATAATGGGTGTGGCTTTAGGGTGTTATGTAAATTGTGAATATATCTGGTGAGTAAATGGGTAGTATGCAAGTGGTTGAGTAGTATACAAGTAGGTGGGTAGTATGCAAGTGGGTGGGTGTAGCTCTTTTGCAACTTGTAAATAAGTGGATATTAATCTGGGGGACACATAATTGAGTGGCCATGAATGAGTTCTTTTCAGTTTTATTACTCTACATTAAGATGTAAATTTGATATAATTTTCATATGCCACATACATTTAGGTTTCTCTTCTTCTCCAAAACATTTAAACATGTAAAAGGCATTCTTACCCTAGAGGTCCCACACATAAGGTTTTTTGATTTCCTAGAACCACACATACAGGTCTCAGACATCCCTCAAGCCATCTGGGATAAACTCAAGTCACATACATACATGGTAAATATCAGACAAAAGCAACATAGAGTCCCCACTTCCTGTCATGGGCTTTTATGCTAGCCTTGGGCAAAGATGTGTTCACTGTGGACCAGAAATCACTTTTCAGCCTTTTCAATAAAGTAAAAAACAGAGTGGATTTAAAAAAAAAAAAAGAAAAAAATCTACATGAGCACTATAAAGGTATGGGAACATCTGGAAAAATAATTGAAGATGGTCTGGGAGAACACATCTGTGCAAAGTGTACGGGGGCCGTGTGAGCTCCCAAGTGAGGGCCCTCACCTGCTAATTAATCTTAATGGCAGTGTTGCTTGCCTCCTCTTGTAGTGTCCTGATGAAAATTCACCTCACATTTCATTCAAGCCTGCACAAGGCTCACATACCTTAGGACACGGTAACTCCATGGTGATGAAATTGCCTACCAGAGAGCTGGCTGGGCTTCTGCAGCTCAGAGGCGGGTGTGGGAGGAAAATTGCACTCAATTACATTTTATCACTGCTGCACAAGTTTTCGGCAAATTCATTAAAATTCACTCCCAGAATCGGGTTGTGGAAATGTGGAATTTGGGTAGCCTGGCCGACAATGAGGAAGGGATATTTTGTTCTCTGTGCCAGGGGAGCCACACTATGTCAGCAGCCCAGTGAGGCTTGGATGTGACCAAGGATGTCACCCCATGGGACCACAGCTGTGGTTTAAACAAGGGGCTCTCAGAGAAACAGCATCCATGGTCTGTAGAGAGCCAAAGGCAGGAAGGAAGGCAGAGGAGCAGTGGGCACAGATGTGTGGGTGCTGGAGCCAGCCAGTTCTCCCCTCCTCCCCTGACTCCAGCTGGCCTGCTAAGCACCTACCAACACCTGCTCATGCTCCATGCACAAAGCAGAGGTACAGATTTGGAAGATGAGTGAGAAAGAATCCCCACCACTGGGAGCTGAGCTGGGGATGTGATAGCTATGTCATGTATGTTCCACTGATCAACGAACAGGCCACCCTGCCCCCTGGCATGGCCTCTACACCAATCCTCATGCTTGGCAGCTGTGGCCAGGCCACCCTCAAGGAAAGGTGCTGACTGCTTTTGCTGCCTCAGTCCCCAGCAGACCAGGCTGCCTAGGGGAATTTCTCAGCTCAGTAGCTGATGGCCGGCATTGATCCTGGGATTTTGTGGGCACAACCTAGAGGAACCTTGGATGGGCTAGCCAGCATCTCTCTTCTCTTTGCCTGCTCACACCAGCATCTGGCAGCTTCCTCGATTCACATGGATTTGCCTGGCCAATTTTGCCCCCACCACACACACACACACACACACACACACACTCATAGCCAGTGCACAGGATGGGACCCTATCCTAGAGTCAACATCTCACTCATAACTAATGCCATGTACAGTCTTCCTCTATCAAGACCCTAGTATCTGTGAGGAATGGAGCTTCCTAGCTACCAAGGCAATGACAGAAAGCTGCTATCTACATAAAGCCTGAGACAGGATAGTCTCAAACACACCTGAGAGAAGTATCTAGTTCTTCTCAAAGCTATTATGCTTTCCATGGTAGCTCCAAGTGTCCTTTCTGATGCACAGATTGCCTTGCCTTCAATGGACACAAAGCCATGTGTCTAAATTATTCATTGTCTTTTTCCTGTGACAGAACCACTAGATTATGAAGCTAATCAGTTTCCATGGACATTGTCTGCTGTGTTCGAGTGCTGCTACAGTAAGCACTGGGTGTTCATGGCCCACTTGAGGGGTGTCCCCTTCACACAATGAAGCCTGCCAGAGCCCAGTGGCCCAGCTTTTAGAAGCTTCCCACATCTGCATTCAAGGGCATTGGGTTGGCATCTGGACACTGGACAGAGTGAAGAACTTATGACACAGTAAGTGCAAACATCGCAGGTCAGAGCAACCAGCCCAGACTGCTTACTAATATGTGACAGAAAGACCCAAGGCTCCAGCTTCTGCCACAAGGTCACAGAAAACAGGGCCTAGCTCCAAGAGGGGAGCCCTGCTGTGGCGTTACTAGATCTCACCTGGGAATGTAAATGCACAAATGTAAGGCCAAATGTGCACTGGGGGAAGAGTCTGACCATGTGAAACTGTTTTTCTATCTAAAGAAGAGAGACAGGTATTGGGGCTCAGGATACATTCTCCTCAAACACAGAACATACTACCCCCAAAGAAACTCCATGAAATAGCAAGCTAGTTATTCTGAGAAAGCACAAGCATGATTCTTTGGTGAAAAAAAAATTATCTGTAATGAAAACCTGAGGACTCTTTTGCAGTAGTGAAAGTCTAGACACTAGAGAGGAGATGTTTGGGGTGACTGCGATAGGCAGATCTTGGAAGACTTTATCTGCATAACAAGATTGGTTTCCTTTTCTCTCTTCTCATAGCTTGTCTCCACCACCACCACCCCCAACCTCTGAGCACCATGCCCTCATGAGGCCCAGAGAAGCTTGGTCATCTGACTCTCATGTGTATTCATATAATTAAAACCGGTTTTTCTCTTGTTCATCTGTCTTTTGCCAATTCAATTTGTAGCCCAGCCAAAGAACCCAGCAGGGCAGAAGGAAGCCATTTTCCTCTCCTCAATACAATTGCAGTTGCCTCCTTAGATGCTGCCATGGGGATTACATGAGATTATCCACATGGAAAACATGTTGGCCAGCACATGGCCTGGAGCCCAGTCTGCATCAGTGACTGGGATAAGTGAACACCCTGCTTAGCAATCTGTGAGCTCCACACAGATGGAACATAGCTCAGGGCATCCAGCATCCAAGCCTTGCTTATTTGGTCCTTAGACCAGAGAGATTGGCTGCTAAGGCAGAAGCAAAGCACTGTTTATTCTTTAACTGATACTTCCCAGGGACCAAGTAGGTGATAGGTCTCCCAAACTCAGTCCTGTGGGTATATGGTCCCAGTGCATTCTCTGTGTAGCTGAGACTTTAACACCATCCCTTGGCTCCACTCACTAGATGCCAAGTCTCCACATCTCTCTGGGGCCTCCAGGGGTGATAACCCAAAAAGTCTCTAGATATCACAAAAGTCTCAAACTTGCCTGCATAAGAACCATCTCTCAGACATCTACTTGCTCAGTGGGCTGTGAGGACATAGTAGGGTATCTGAACCATGGCCTCAGAGGGCTGGAGGCTCTAAAGACATTTAGAAAAGTATAAGGCAAAGTGTCACTTGTATTGTTCTTTCCTGGTTGAACATCTGATTTCAATAAGCTTGGTGACTCAGACAGGAAGCTGCTTGCTAGACTTGGGTGAATACAGCAAGCCACTCTTGGGGGATAACCTTGACCTGGGTTCTTATGGTTACCCCTAAAAGTCAGCAAGCATAATCTACCATGAAGCAGCCATAGTGACAAAGCTCTTTAGGATGCCAGCCTCTGCACATGCCCATAGTCAATCTCAAGGGTCTTCAAGAAACCAATAACTGAACCTTCAGAAGCTACAATCTTGTCTGGGCAGAGTAGACAGAGATGTTATTCTCTTTGGTATCCTAGACTCACTGTTGCACCCTGCCTGTGTGGGGTGAATGCATGCCTCCTTGCTTACAAAGAAATTGTGGTCCCACAGGTGACTTTTTTAAGGTCACAGAACATGTCAGACATGTCAATAGCAAACCACAATAAGCAGGGAGAAAAATCATGATTTATCTCACCAAACTTGACAATTCTCTCCAAGCTACACAAGTGTCAAGTGATAGAGTTAAAAATCAGAGCACCATGGATACCCACACACACACCAAAAAAAAAGAGGTGATAGGTGGGCAAAGCACGCAGGTTCTACACACTACCACCAACCCATACCTTGAACTCCTACTTCAGTGGACTTCCATGTTCCTGGAACAACATACTTTCCTAGCGCTTGCCTTTGACAGAAAGGAAAGAGGTTGCCTTCAGCAGTCTGGAGACAGTGGCTGATTGAAACCATAGCAACCTCCTCCTTATTCCTGAGCAGCATGTCTGCTCAGTGCCCTTTGCTCACCTCACCTTCCCTGAGGCACACACTTAAATATTAAAATGGAGACCTCCTTGTGTTGACTCAATGATAAGTTTAGGAATAAGACGCTAGACCAAGATTGAATTTATGTGCATTAAAATTCACACATCAATCCATTTGCTGCCAATCTCTCTGGCAAGAGAAGGTATACTTGTGGCCTGCACCATTCTCTGCTCCTATGCGACAGTCACCCCACCACCTTAACCTAAGCTCATAATAGCTGATGATTACTCTGCTCTTAAGGGCGGAAGACAAGATTCAACTTCAAGGCTTTGCAAAGCTGGGAAAGTTGTCAGCTGGAGATACCTTTCATCTGCAATTTGGGGCCCCTTAGACCCTAAGGCTTTGAGGCTCATTCAGAAGCTTAATAGGAAGCATTAATTCCTTTTGAATATAAAATTGAGGGCTCTTATCTTCTTACTGTGGGTTAGTGTTGGTGCCTATGGCAGGTGGCCCTCTTAAGTCTCACCATATGTTTCTCCATCTTCACTGACCTCACACAGAATCTTTTTCACTAAAGGTCTCTGGTCTTTCCCAGGGGTCACTCAACTAGACCAGGCCCACCAAATAAGTCTGACCAATGTGTTATCTTATTACCACAATAGCTAGTATCCACCCTACTCACCAATTAAGGGGCATGTACACCAGGCCATTAGATTCTTAGAATTCTACCTCTAGAGGAAAAAAGGAAAAGACACAGAGGGGACAGGAGTATTTGGAAACAGAGTTGGGCAAAAAAGAGACTCAGCTGTTCTTAGTGTCTATTACACAACAGGAGACAAGTCCATCGACCCAGGCAAAAGAAGAGAACGTACACAGGGATGAAAAGGTAAGATGAGGAAGTCGAACAAGTGAGAGGTGGGGCAGAAAGGAAAATGAGGGAACGGAGCCACAATGGGTGGGTGGGTGAGGACTGCCTGGGGCATGAGTGGTGGACCATGGCAAGGTGAGGGTGTTTCACCCGCTCAGGGCTTTGCAAGGAGGGAGTGAAGGAGGCCTGGCATCAGGAGCAATGGCTCAGTCAATCGACTTCTTGATGTGTAAGAAAGAAGACCTGGGTTTGAGCCTCAGTGCGCATGTGTAAAGTCAGGAATGGTGGGTCTTGCTTACAATCTGAGAGCTGAGGAGATGGAGACTGGTAGATCTTTGGATACATTAGCCAACCACTCTAACTGCATTGTCAAGTCCCAGGTTCTAATAAGAGATCCTATCCAGAAAACCACGCTAGATGACTTCTAAGAAATGACACTTGATGGCTCACCTGCACTCATCTCTCTCTCTCTCTCTCTCTCTCTCTCTCTCTCTCTCTCTCACACACACACACACACACACACACACTCATATACTCATATACATACACAAAGACGAGCAACAGTTGTGGGTCCAGAAGAGACCAAGGGCACCTCCTCTAATTCCAAGCATAATTACTAGAGAAAGAGGCAGCCAAAGACAGTTGTGTTGAGCTGGCACAGGTCTGTGGCTACCTGGGGCATAAAGTCAAGGAGACCAAACTGGCTTCTTCTGCTGGGATCCCACATGATGCCAGCTTCCTCCATCACAACTCAAATCTCCCAATCGGTCATCCCTGAGGAAAGCAACCAAGAGAGACTGTTCCTCATGACCTGCCAGGCACAGCTCATCCCAAGCCTGTACCAGGCTTTGTATTAAGTACTGAGCTCGTGCTAAGCTGGTACCCAAGTCATACAGGAAGATACCCTGATCTGGTCCAAGCTAAGCAAAGGTCCCAGAACAGTGGGAGACACAAACCAAGGATGCATCAGTTTAAAAAACAGTTTTAAAGATGTGTGGGAATAAAACTCAAAAAGCAGGGGATAGCATGAATAAACAGAAGGGCGTGTCCTGAGAAAATGACAAGAAAGAGAAGTTCACAGAGGTGTGACACCTGATCTCACAGAAGAACCTGCTGGGCAGCTACACAGACAAATGGTAATGAGTTTTGTAAGGGCTCTGCCAGCCAAAACCACACTGAAAGCGGTTCTTGTGCTTATCCTTATTAAAACCAACGCTTAGCAGGAGGAAATCAATTTAGAACCTAACCTACCACTCTTAAAACCTCTCTGAGCTAGAGAGAAAGTAAGTCTGGGGCTGGGGCCACCCCCAATAAGCATCTTCAAGGCCCTACCTTCTGTCCTCAACAGTGCAAGGGGGGGGGCGGATTAACTATGTATCACCTCCAAGATTTCTTTTAAAAAAATCAAATAAAATAGAGGAGTAGGGAGAGAAACATGATGGTGCTTTTTAGCTGGGGACCGAGAACAATGCACAAGTGCCTATAGTCAATGGTTTATTATAATCTTTAGAACCAGAGGCAGCAGTGTGCATCTAAAAGAAATATCTCTTTAAAAATTAAATAAAGCTGGGAAGTCACCAGGAGGGCTGGTGGTACCCTCCTGGCCTCACTCCACACTAATCATATTCTCTCATTTTACAGTAGATCCAGCTGCTGCTCTTGTCCTTCTTTTGAATTCTCCTGCCCAGCACACTGTGTGCCTGAAGTCCCTGGAACTCTGTGGGGCAGGCACTTCATTATGGTTGCTGCCAATCAGCAGAGAGATTCCTGACCCTACAGCATGGCGCACATTGTACCTTGGGTACTGTTTGTTTTCCTTTAACTTCCTGGCCAGCTTCTTAGAGTTTCAGGACATGAGTGCATGTAAATGGACCCCAAGAAGTGAATATATTATTACCCAGTTACTGTGGTTTTATTTCATGGTACCATGATGCAGCTCTCAATGATTTTTAAGCAATAAAAGAAGTGACTTTAAAACTTAATTAGGAAAATTTAGAGACTACCTAAGGTTCTTAGCAAATTTCAGAAAATGGGAATGGTGCACTAATGTTCATGAGATTTATCTCAGGGAAATCCCAGAAAGGGTTTTGAGCTCTTGCAGATCACTCTCAAGAGTACTGCATCTCACAGACTCATCGAAGCTATTCTGCTGAAAAGAAGAATGATAAGAAAGATGCCAGAGTCCCAGGAGGAGCAAAGCTAGTGATGCAGTTCCTGTCTGGGACCTCAGCAGAGCCCCGTCAATCCCTCTCCTTGTTTATTCTCGGATGCTACATTAACCTCCTTGTCATACTTCCAGGCTTTCCCTGAGTCTTTCAAATTAATGTGATTTTAAAAAGAGAAAAAAATAAGTGAAACTATTTGAGTCCTAATAGATTCTTCCCTAAAACACATTTTCTCAGCGCTGCCCTCTGCACTGGGGTGCATTTTGATTTCTTCCTTTTGCACACCCATCCTTGGCCTACATCTTTTCCATTTCTACGAAAATACATGTACTCACCAGTAGAAGATTGCCAAAGAAATAAATGTTGGGTTTGGCATCAGTTCCTCTTGGAGAAGTCACAAGTAGAAATAAGGGGCCATTAGAAGCAGCAGCCAGAACTGGGAGCATTCAGCCACTGCCCTGCAGAGTTCCTCCTGAAGATTCCAAGTGGTTGCTTTTCAAAGATAAGAATCCTGACTTCTTACCCACCAAAGACCTCCATGATCTACTTCCAAACCAGCACTTAGGTGAGAATCACCAGGACCAGGGCAGGCAGGCTCTGAGCCAATGGTCCCATTTACCAAGGACTGTGCAGTTTGGAACTTAGGCAGTCAGGCCGGTCTGTCCTGCAGCAGAAACTACAGGTGCTAGGTACCCACAGTCACCTGTTGTTCTGCCTCCAGGAAGCTGCTGGGATGTCCCATGCTTGGGAGGAGGCTGGAGCAGAAAGCAGTATATGAATAATGAATGAGTGAGAAGATTCTCACCTCTCTTCATTATCATTCCATTCAAATTACTTAGCTAAGGCTTCCATTTCTCTTCCCAGCTTCAAAGCAGAAGTGTTTCCCTCAGGGGATAGCCAGAGTGAGCTGGGCAGAGGGACCTAGGAGGACCCCACCAGGGCTGATTCACTGCAACTCACTATGAGAGAGGCATAGAAATATCCTGGGAACCTAGGACTGCACCAAAGCAAACCAGCCACCTGTGGCCTCTAGTCACTGGACACAAACCACATACTGGCAATGGTACAGGCAGCCAGGGCCTGAGTAAGTACTTTGCAAAGGAAATCAATGTGGCAAAGTAGAAAACCATCTTCTGAGAGAGGTCCTAACATAGCATCTTCTCCCTACAGTATTTCTGTAGCCCTATATACCTAACATGCTTTTTGCTGTCTTTCTCAGCTGTTGTGCAAATGTCCTGCCTGTAGGGGGAGACAAAACAACTTGCCCTGTGCTGAAGTTACAGGATAGACAAGAAGTTCCCTTGATTCCCCACCTGCTTCTAGACATGAAACCAGACATCCTGATGCTTAATATCAGTTGAGGTCCCAAAGTCTCTAAACTCTTGTTTTTAACCTTAACAAATGGTTGTATTTTGAATGTTTGTGCAAATTCATCCTCCTGCAGACAGAATGAGTGAGGAGAAGAAACTAAACCCAGCCCAGCTTGCCAGGAGGGCTGGACCTTCAGCTGTATTGGTGATTTATTGAAGGTCACTCTGGGGTAGCAAAACTGTTCTTTTCCTTGCTCCAAATTAAGCTGTAATAACCAAAGGCTTAAAGACTAGGAACCAACACAATATAAAAATGGAAGGTATATTTTTATAATCTTTGCAAGAAAATAATTCAAAGCAAGACTCCAAATTCAGAAGGGTTTTTTTTTTTTTGTCTGTTTTGCTTTTTTTTGTTTGTTTTATTTTTTTCTTGTTTTTTGTTTTTTTAAGACAGTGTTTTTCTGTGGAACAGCCCTTACTGTCCTGGAACTCACTCTGTAGAACAGGTTGACTTTGAACTCAGAGATCCACCTGCCTCTGCCTCCTCAAAGCTGGGATTAAAGGCCTGTGCCATCAACTCACGTGTTAGATAAAAGGCAAAGTTCATTAATACTTGAGGTTTCCTTAAAATAGAAACAAGTAGAGGTCGGGAAGTTTGCTGTTCTCAAGGAGAACTTAAGTTTAGCTCCTGGAACCCACATTATACTTACATCCACCTATAACTCCAGCTCCAGGATAACCAGTGCCCTCTTCTGAACTCTAAGGGCATCTGCACTGATGCACACATACCCCCACACAGACATATACACAAACACATACCTAAAAATAAATCTTTAAAACGGGAAACAAATTAAAGAGATTACTAAGTCCCAAAGATTGATAGACTTTTAAAACATGATATATAAAGCAGGGTTTGTTGCAGGAAATGTAACTGTGGCTTCTATAACACATTTCAGTCTTAGACAGGGAGGAAATGAAAAACTTCTCTCTGAGTTCAAGGCAAGAATGAGAGTAAGATACTTTCTGCAACATAAACATATATTAAACAATGAGAATTTTATTTATTCCCTCCTTCCATTCTTCCTTCCTTATTCCTCTTCTTTGCCTTTATTTTCTCTCATATTTCATCAGCAAAAAATTAGCAAATTGTTTTATATGAATTAAGAATTTCCAATAAAAAGATATCATTGAGAAAATGAAAATCAACCCATAGTATGTGAAAGGTGTTTACGATGCATACATTCAACAAAGAATTTATAATCTGAATATATTGATAGCATCTATGTGTTAGTAAGAAAAAAGATTAATACCTATATTTTTTAATTTTAGAAAGTGTATATATCTCAGACTTGTTATGTAGCTGAGGTTGGTTTTGAACTCTTGATCCTCCGGTTTCTACCTCTTGGACACTGAGATTATAATCATACAGCATACACATATCTGGCTCAAACAATCTTTTTTAAATGAAGCTTAACATAGTTCTCTCAAAAGAGAATACCCTAATGACTAATAAAAGGGAATGTGCCGATCCTTTTTAATCACAAGGGAAAGGATAATTAAAACCCCCAGGAGAAGCCACCATGAACCACCAGAATGGTTAATATAAAAGTACTGGAAAAATGCCAAGTGCCTACAGAGATGCAGACATCCAGTGGTGTGCTGGTGAGCTGGTGAGCTGGTGTGCTAGTCAAGTCGGTTTATCAAAGTGTGGTTCCCTCTGTCCCAGCAATTCACTCCTGGTTATCTGCTCTGCAGGAGAATGTCCACAAAGGCTCTGCTGAGTATAACCTCTAGAGCTGTGGTCCTCTGAACACATCAGTAAGCAGAGGGGGCGATGGTGTCTAGACTGGATTAATAAATGTGGAAGAGGTGCTCTACTTACAGCTAACACCAGACCAGCGCTGGGGTGCTGGGCTGCATAAAAGTCAGAGTCACTCGGCACTAGCATTCTTCCTCTCTTACTTCCTGACTATGGATACAACGTGACTAGTTGGCTGCTGCTGCCATTTCTCCACGGTGGTGGATTCTGTCTGCAACTGTAAGCCAAAGTAGCAATTGTAAGCCAAAGTAGACATCTTTTACAGTTGCTTTCGTCTAGTATTTTGTCATAGCAAAAAGATAGGTGGCCAGTACAGTGAGCTGCAACAGTACAATCATCTTTAAGTCATGGAACCTAATGAAGAAAGCCCTTAATGTCCTTAATTCCAGTGACACAGGTCAGTTCATCATAAAAGACTATATTAGAGTGCCTGGGGGCAAAGTCTCGAGGGGGAGGAGAGGGGAGGGGAGGGGAGGAGAGGAGAGGAAAGGGGAGGGGAGGGGAAGAGAGGAGAGGGGAGGGGAGGGGAGGGGAGGGAAGGGGAGGAGGGGAAGTGAGATTTCAGGAATGTCTGGGTCATAGTCACAGACTTGTCATTGAAGATTCATGAAACTGTACTTTTATGATAAGTGCATTGTTCCATATAAACTTAGCACACTTCAGTTAAGATGAGCCAGCTCTGTTCTATGCAGAGGCAGTTAGAACCACCTGCCCCAGCTGAAACAGCACACTCCATATCCTCTCTCAGTGGTTGCAGCAGCCACCAGGTCAGACTTATCAACTGCTTGCAGACAGGTGTCTCTCTGAGATTTCATTTTTGGAAGGGTTTTGCAAATCTGTATTTCTTGATGCAATTTTACATTAAGCAAATTTTATTGAACTCTGCTCATATCAAAGATCCTTTGAAACCTTTGAAGGTTTATCGTGCATATTATTCCTGGCTACAGATAAGACAAAAAGAAAAAAAAAAGAATTCACACAGATTTCCCAGGAGCAATCTCTGAAATGGGTGCTACTATGTTCTTACATTATACTGAAAATTATCTCACCTATAAATAAATGTTGGTTAAGAGTTGAGAGCCAGGCATTGTTGTCAGTGAGTTTTATTCTTCAAGTGACCCCATAATGCAGGGTTTATCATCTACATTGTACAGGTGGGGAAACTGGGTGAATAAAGAGCTTGTACAAGATTGCCTATCTCTTCTACAAAATGCACAGGACACACACCCAGGATGCCTGGCTCATACTCTCATCATGCTATTTGGGAATGACCTTGGCTCACAGTGAAAGCTGTAGTCCTGCTATGCTGTCAGCATGCTCTCTTCCTGGGATTTGCTGGGGGGCAAACACCTCATCAGTTTCAATGAGTCTATTCTATGATTGGTGTGAAAGCTACCACATGAGATATAAGGGCACAGTAGAGACAGACCCTCAGGGGAAGGAGGCACAGGCTTCCCTTGTCCTGATCCTAAGATGTCCTGGCCTTCTCTCTTCTACTTGGCTATTCAACTCATCCTAGGGCCTGTAAGCTTTGTTTCTTATCCATTAAATCTACTTTTCCAAAAGTTAATTTGGATTGGCTTATCTGATCATGGTGGGGTGTTATAGAATATTAGTTTAAGACATGTTACACTTGTTTATGCTGTGGAATGTTTGTTTAATGATGCAAAGATGTGTTGCATTCTTTTATGTTGTATTTGTTTAACTCTGTGAAGCTGTGTTACTTTGCCTGCTTAAAAAGTCTGACTGGTCCATTAAAGAGCAGAATGGCCAATAGTGAGGCAGGAGAAGGATAGTGGGACTGGTGGGCAGAGAGGATAAATAGAAGGAGAAATCTAGGCTCAAAAAATAAAGAAGAGGAGGAGGAGGAGGAGAAAAGTAAGGAGGAGAGAAGAACATCAGGGGCCAACCACTCAGCCACCCAGCCAGCCACCCAGCCAGCCACCCAGCCAGCCAGTCATCCAGCCAGCCACCCAGCCAGCCACCCAGCCAGCCAGTCATCCAGCCAGCCATGGAGTAAGAAGGAAAGAAAGATATATAGAATAAAGATTAAAAAGCCCAACGGCAAAACCTATTTAAGAGAAATGGGATAATTTAAGTTAGAAAAGCTGGCTAGAAAGAAGCCAAGTTAAGGCTAGAAATAAAACAAGCTAGTTGTTATAAGTAAAAGTAATTCTCTGAATATTTATTTGGGAGCTGGGTAGCAGGCCCCCAAAGTTAAAAAAGGGGGGGGGGTAAGAAAATTCCATTAGGACAAGAAGTGTGTTATATGCTCTTCAGTAACATAAACAAGAAATGTGTGTGCACTCTACCAGAATTATGATCAATGAGTGTTTGTGAATTCTCATGAGCACGTGATCAAGTGTGTATGCATGCATGCACATATATGCGATCACAGGAGGGTTTTGTGGGCCTGTGTTTCTGCATGTGCCTGTGTTTTCCTGAACAGATTCCCTTCTCCCTCTGCCCTCTTTGCAAGTCCTTCTCTGCCTTCTGACTAGCTGCTAGTGACATTGTCCGTGTTCTTTCCTGTTCTTGGTCCTGCTTTTCCGGCATTATGATTGACATTTACATTTGTAACATGAGGCACTAATTTATCTTTACAAGGCAAAACTACAGGTGTCTAACCAGAGAGTGTAGATGTAGCTTGTCTCACCACAACCCATTTGGACTCACTGCTGTGCAGAACAGAAAGCTGGGGAAACACACTGTGTCTCCTATTACTTGTTTAGCCAAGGCCCAGGCTAGATGGACTTCTCACAGTGATTATCTTTACAGCGAGGGACAAGTAAGATTGTTTGTACAGGGTCTTTCTTCTGAAGAACTCAAAGAACCCAGATGGAAAATTGATGGGAGATTGGGAACCCCATCTGAGGAGTTTGTTTGACTAGCACATGTGTGCTGGAAAGAGGGGGACAGGCAGCTCTGGTCATCTTTAGATATGTCCTCTACTTGAGAAAGCCAGGCCATGGCTGTTAGGCAGGTTCTAAGCAGTGTGGTTTACACACGTCTGACCTTGCCTACTCCTGGACTCACTGAGAATCCATGATAATCCCTAAACCAGTGCTTAGCAACCTCCTTAGTGCTGCGACCCTTTAATACAGTTCCTCATGTCATGGTGACCCTCTCAACTATAAAATTATTGTGCTGCTACTTTGTAACTGTAATTTTGCTACTGTTATGAATTGTAATGTAAAAATCTTATATGCAGAATATCTGATATGTGATATGCAAGAAGGGCCATGACCCATAGGTTGAGAACCTCTTTTGTTCAGTCTATACCTTCTCCTGGACTCTACCACCAGATGATCAAGGCTGTCAGACTTCTACCTTCTTAGGGCCAAGCTCTGCCTTTGCCTTCTCACAGGCTGGTCATCTCTTCCATAGACACAAGCTAACCAATATCTCATTAGTTAGCACTAAACATGGACACAGTCCATGGATATTATGAGTGACTACATAAAATACATAAAACACTTCTTTATGATTTGAAGAAATTCCCTACACTTAGGGTATGAAAACAAAAAAATTTTTTAATGTACCCTGAGGACTGACTCAGAACAAGCTATAGAGGAAACACTAGGGCATCGAAGGGTGATGGATTCTGAAGTTGGCAACTGTGTAATCACTGTCTGTTTGCTGCATGAGGGGCAAGAGGAGACAGTTAACAGCTTCCTAACTATGGTAGAAACACCATTTACCCAGTATCTAAGGCAGCTCCTTTACCTGCCCATTCTGCAGAGGTGTTATAGTCAGGAGCAGTTCCTAGAATGAACCTATAGACTGCTCCATTGGCCTCCAATGGCAGCCTTTAACAAAACCCCTGAACCAACAGCATCGGACTCTTTGTTCTGAAACTCAGAACTGTGACCAGTGCCACACTTTGGTGTGACATGTGTTAAGGAGAATCTAGAGAGAACACAGCTGTTTCTCCTGCTCCCTCGGGCCTCTCAACAGTATCTGCGTGTTTGATTTGAAGTGTTCAGTGACCTTTATGCCACTCCCCTGGTCCATCTCTTTCTGTTTCCATTAGATTTTCCCACAGTCCACATGAAACTTAAAGTCCTTTATGAAACCTCAAAGATATATAAAACAAGGCATGTGGATACTCACAACTATGTCAGCTGGGAGTATCTGCCATGATCTTGGAGAACAGCAGCAGGAGCTGGAGCCTCCAGGTCCCATTTCAAATACTGAGGTTATAGAGATTTTAGGTAATGAGGTAACTATAGAAACAAGTGAGAAAATGCCCATCTTCCCATTTGCATCTCTTCATTTTCTTCTTACGATTAGACTTCTCTCTTGCTTTTGAAATACCATGAAAAATGATGGGATCTAGAAATGTGAGCAATCTTCTATCCTGATTTCAGTCACCTTAAAGATTCAATCGGGATCCTTGGAACAAAAGGTCTCCTTAACAGGAGAGTGTATATTGCTCCTCAAGAATAAGAAGAGATGAGTGGTGTCACAAAATCGCAGAACAAGGACTGCTCCCCACAACACTTCAACATCATTCTCCAAGACAGTCTCAGCCTTGGCTGACCTGATTGACATTTGGGGCTAGCTAGGTCTCAGCTGTGAAGTCTGTCTTGTTTTTTGTTTGGTAATGGCCCTGTTACTGGGTGCTGGTAGAACCTTCCCTAAGGGACCAAACTACCTCCAGATAATAACTGTTCCTTAGACATAGGAATACTAACTAGACCAGTCTGCCAAGGTGAAGTTCAGAACACTGTGTGTGTATCTGTGCACATAGATCCAAAGCTTATAGCTTGAGAAAAACTTACAAGTGACCCACTCAATCTCAAGGTAATTTTTTTTTATCTCTAAAACATTCCAAGAGAAAAATGATTATGAATTCTAACGCAGGGCTCAAAAGCCTCCCATTCTCAAACACCATCACTTTCTACCTGGGATTTTATATTGGAAACAGATTCTCCGTTGTCTAAAAGATCTTTATCCAATGCAATATTTCAGGTTTAAAAGTTCTGGATTTATATTCTTAAATTGCATTCTGTTTCATATTTATGAGGGCAATTGTTATCATCTCTGTTCAAATAATCATCTCAGCGTCTTCTGCTCAGACCAAAGCTCAGTGAGGTAGGAGCTTCTCTTATCATTTGGATGGAGTCATGCCCTGGCAAAGGCTAGGATGGTGGGGGCAGCTCAGCTCACCATGACTGGCTGGAGTTTCTCTTTTCAGCTTTGCCAGCCCTCTCAGTGCCCAAGGGCCACAAGGAATACTTTCTCAGGACAAGCAGTCCAAGCTGCCCAATTTCCTCATCCCAAAAATCTCACTGAAATGATAATCAGTGAGTGCATTGCATATAAGTCAGTGCTTTTCTCCAAGAGAAAAAAACAAAAACAAACAAAAAACCCAAAACAATGGCTAGCATGCTGATCTAGCAAGGGGCTCCATCTGCCCAGTGAGCATCTCCACCCGGATTGGAGACCAGAGGAAAAAGCAAAGCTATGTACAGGTTATAAACACACCTAATAGCACATGAAAAATGAGAAGCAATGCTAATCTGCATATTCCCATCTAGGACAGACCTTTATCATAGGTGCTGGCACATTTTGTCTCTCTGCTATGGTATTCAACAGCACAAGTGACAGAAATCCCAGCTTCTCAGGCAAGAATGATGAGAGCAGAGATCAGAATAAGTTTTAAATCTTAAAGGTAGAATTTGGTCTTGGAACAAAATTGGAAAGAGGGGGTGATGGGCAGAAAGGAGAAGGCAGCAAAAAGGAGGGAAAGGAGAAATATTGAGTCAAGTGCAACATGTATAAGTCAAGTGCAAAGAACAGAGGGCATCTCATTGACCTAAATTAAGCACGGAATTGATGAAATGCAAATCAGACAGGAGAAGCATGGGCACAACAGCATGTTTGCAATGCCAGGCTAGGACTATTGTCTGTTCCTTGAGGGTCAGCTCATTCCATCCTCAGCTGCAGCAACATAACCTAGGAGCTAGACGGACATATACATTCTCTAGTGTCCCCTCCTTGCCTAGACCTGCCCATCAGACATCCCTTAGCGGCTCCAGAACCCAGTGACCCTGATGTTTGCTAAAGATGCATCCTCCCCCAATGGAGCCTTGCAGAGAAATACACTGTCATCAGTGCCAAGGAGACTAATTTTTTCAGCTACACAAAATATGAACAAATAATTCTGTTTCAGAAGTTTCATGCCATGTCCTAATTCCACAACTTTAAAGGTCTCTGCTGCATTAAAAAAAAAAAAAAATCAGTCTTCATTATTCTATGAGTAAAGATTACATCATAGAGGCATCCATCACAGAGCAAGCAATGATGGAAACCATGACAACGAGGCAGGAAGGTGACTCAGTGGGTAAAATGCTTGCTGTGTAAGTAAGCATGAGGGCCAGGGTTCAGATCCCAGCACCCACAAAAAGCCAAGTGCAGCTTGAGATGCATGGAGGCTGTCTTAAGGCTTAAGCCATGCAGATTCTCCATACTGATGATGTTCCTTGAAGCTCAACTCATGACACCTTGGCCTTCATTAAGTAACAGAGTGTCTGTGGGGCTGGAGCTATGAGCCCAAAGTCTGCAATGCGAAAGAACTGTAGCCTCATTCTGAGGCAACGTGATGCCATTGTGAGGCACCTGGAGGTCTTGTGCAGCAGTGAGTGACACGTCTCTGCCTCATGCCAGTCACACAACAGCAAATGAGAGGCCACGTCCATAATTGCTGCCCAGCACTTTCAAAATGGTCATTTACATTCTTTCCTTTCCTAAAGGTATTAAACTTCAGGCTACTTCTTAGAACATGCCTATAGAATACTTTCTAATTGGGTCCCTTAATCCCCAGAAGTTCAGGGAAAGGTGTCAGGTGTAGAAGGCCAAGGACTCCAGGGACTTTTAAATCCCCTGCATAAAAGAGGCAGGACAATAGCTGAAGGGAAACAAGGCAGGGTTTTAATGAGAAAACAGTTCAATTGTGAAATATGTGCTTATCCGGCCCATCTCAGAAGGACTGCTTCTCAGTGGACCTCTGCATCTGACCCAGGGGACCCGGGCCAACCAGGCAGGATGTGAAAGGCCTGCTCTGAAAAGGATCACCACCACATAGTCTCTGTTAAAATGTACAGAGAGACAGAGGGGCTCCAGATAATGGAGCCCATCTATCTGGAAAAAATCAAAGGTATATGCCATCAATTCCTAGGTCTTTCCTCAATCAAGTTGACCTTGCCAATCAACCATCATAATGATGTAACAAGATATTCTGTAGACAAACAATTGTTTGTAATATTCATTTTGTGTTCACTATTCCATATTATGGAGTTGGTAAGATTATTCTACAGGCCTTGGTCATTTCATAAATTTCTAGAAAGTAGGAAGCTAAAGCATTATACCCTCAGTATACAATCTAAGCCCCCTCATGAACTTCATTTCAAAGTACTATGCAGCAGCCCATAGCTATGGATGAAATGAGGTGTTGAGGTAAACCTTGAGTGCTTCTGGGGGAACAAGCAGAGACAGGCGAGAAGAGGTGTACCCACAGAGTCTCTTGCATTCACAGCCCACAGAAGACATCAGGTGACCCCCAAGGAAGGGTGTTGCAGAATCTGTCAAGACTAAGAGTTTTTCATCAGAAAAATGACTTATTCATTCAGTCACTCTTCTAGGAATTGAGCCCAGGGCCTTGCACATACTAGACAAGTACTCAGCCACTTAGCTAGATCCTCAATCTCTCTTCCTTCTTTTGAAATAAGGTCTTATTCGGTTGCCCATGCTAGCCCTGTGCTCACTCCAAAGCTCAGGCTAGCTTTGTACTTGTGAGTTGCCTGGTGACAAATGTCTAAAACCCTAGCTGCTTTGGAGGCTGACTTACACTTGGCAAGTGGTAGGAAAGTTCTCTATGCCCCTGGAGTAGTATTCTAGGAAGACACATCCTCAGCACCAGGAAGCAGAGGCAACCTAGGGCGATGTCACTGGCTGTGGTCTAGAGCTACTGAACAAAAGGCATCCACTAGCCAGTCAGTTACCCACCTCCAGAAAGCCAGGCTCTGTGCATAGATGGGAGCATAGTGTGCTGAGCATCCTCATGTTGAGGGCAAGAGGCTAGTGAGCCATTTCCAAGGGATAGGAGCAGCTCCAAGATAGGGTGCTGAGGAACCAAAAAGAAGCAGAAAGAGATGAAGTCATGTGTGCTTCCCATTTATACGGGGGAGGGGGGGAGTCAGCGAGAGAGAGGTACTGGAAAGAAATGTAGAAATATATCAGCAACAATTACCTATGGTGAAGAAGTTCAGACTGGGAAGATGTGGGCTGAGCCTGGAGGTCCTCCTCCTAGACTGAGAAGCTTGCTCACATGCATGCAGCTGAATCTGTGATGGGAGGCACACATAGGCATGGTTTTGTTGTTTTGTTTTGTTTTGTTTTGTTTTTTGAGACTGGTTGTCTTATTGACCTGGAGATTTCTGATTTGGCAAAGCTGGCTGGCTAGCAGCAGACACCAGGAATCTGCTTGTCTTCACCTCCCTGGTGCTGGGATTACAAGCACACACCTGCTTTTTTACATAGTTTGTGGAGAATCACATTCATGCCCTTATGCTTATGCAGAAAACACTTTACAAACTGAGCCATCTCTCCAGCCTTCAGCAAACATTTCTCAACCAGTGCTTCTAAGCATCTGGATGATGCTCAAGACAGAGTCCTGGAAGCCTCAGAGCAAGAGCATCCTGAACAACAAATCCACTATGGCAAAGACTCCAAGAAAAGTTCTCTTTGTACAAGATCCATGTGGCCAGAGGGTCCTTGATGGAGGGGTTAGGGAAAGCAGAGTTCTAAGAGGTATGTAAGAATCTTACAGTAAGAATGGATGTCTGGACCATTTCCATCAAGAAACAGAGAAGGGCCTGCAGAGATGAAGGTGGAGGAGGAGAGTGTAACCAGCTTACTGAGAACAGTACAGAAGGCCAGGACACTGGCCCATGTGGAGGAGGCCTGGTACTCTGCTGGGAGTAATGGAGCTGGGAAGAAGCAGTTTAACTGTTGCAAAGTGGTTGCTTTCAGGAATGAATTCTGAAAGATCTCACCTACCATGCTTGAGAGACGCTCTGAGCACACTGAAGGAAGATGTATGTCCTGTGTGTGCACCTCCGTGGTTTGAATTAAAATTTCCCTCATAAAATTCCACTTGAAAAACAGGTTAGAAGGTTGGGGAAATGGCTCAGTAGATAAAATGCTTGTCACACAGGCATGAAGATCTGAATTTGAATCGTCAGAACCTACATTAAAAAGCCAGGCATTTGAATCCCATTGGTAGAGGAGTGGAGATAGAAGGATACCTGAGACCAGCAGGCAAGCCCATCCAGCTAAATCAGTGGTCTCAAGGCTCAAGGATAGACTGTCCAAAACTAACTGGAAAGTAACTGAGAAAGATACCTGACATTGGCCTCTGGTAGTCACACACAAGAACACACATGGACGTGCACACATATATGCATGTACACTTGAACAATCTACATAGAAAATAATAAATACAAATGGATTTTATATTAAATGATGTTAGGAGTCTGTCCCATCCCTATGGTACAGCACAGGAAGCAGCATCCAGGAAGATTGAATTTCCCCTAGTTGAGCTCATATAAGAGCTAGGATCAGAGACCAGTTCTGCTCTCGAACTGGTGATGCCAATCTGAGAAGCTCTGGAAACTCTAGGATGTGGGAAGCAAGTAGAGAAAGTGGGTCACTGAGAGCAGGTCCTGGACGGCACGAACGCAGAGATGAAGATGCTCCTCACACCACAGGCTCCCATCACCATGAAGCTTCCCTAGGTGCAAGAGGCCAAGGGACTATGAACCAAACCTTTTGAAATCATGAGCTGAAATAAATCTTCTTTTATTTAAATTGTTTCCTTGGGCTTTTTGATTGCAGCTATGCAAGATTAGTGAGTACATGTCCTTTTGCCCGGAATTAAACTTTTCAGAGACCCAAGTGATTCAGGAAATGGTAGCACCATTGATGTAGCCACTCAAGAGCCTTGTTAAAGTGTCTGGACTCTCTGGTCTTGCTTTTGTTTTGGACAATGGAATGGTGGAATTTAGCCTTCTTTGTGAGCAGGAATACAGAGACTTTGGAAGCACAAGCAGAACCTTTGACTGTCACACCATATTATAGAAAGTGTGTGTGGGGGTAGGAGAGATCTTTAAGTGATACTCATGAAGCTGACCTCTGCTCCATGGCCATGATTGACTGGGCTCTTCCCCAGAGATCCAGAAAATGCCTGTGCAGCCTTTGGGTGGCTGCTACCCAACTTGACAGTCCCCTCACTTATCTCCCCTGCAATTGACAGCATCAGAAGAGAGGATTTCAATTATTTAGCTTACAAGCTTCATGGTTTCAATGTTTAAACTGCTAAAAGGGTATGCTGCCCAGTGGAGGGTTTAGGGTACCTCCAGAGGCTCTCTAGAGTCAGAGTAGGATGCTGAATCAGTTTGATATAGGAAGATGCCTGGTCCTTGCTCCAGGTCTGGTGTGGGTATAACCGAGCATGCTTCAATGTCTGTGAGATGTGTGGGTACTCCACTGGCTTCAAGTCTTCACCTAGGACTCTGTCACCTGGCACAAATAATCCCTGAGGCTCCTAACCATGTCTGGTCAGTTCTGACCAGGGTTATCTGATCCATTGCTACAGCCACTGAAGCAACATGAGGACCATTGGGACATGGGACACCTCACTGAGCTGACCGGAAACAAAAATCTCATTCTTGAAGGAGAGTTAGAGAGATGTAGGCAGACAAGGTAAGGAAAGTTGGCTCCCTGAGGTGACGACGGCTCTTGTTCTCAAAGGCATTATAAGGACAAGGCAAGAGGTGGTTTCTAAATAGGTCCAATAGGGGAAAGGGGTGGATCCAGGAGCCCTATAAAATACCCAAACCAGAATCAGTTTAGCAGACTCCCAGCCTTAGGAGCCCCCCTCCCCTGAAGGGCTAAAGCTGTTACTTTCCCTGTCTCTATGGGTTGATTTGTGTGTCTTTCCCAGATATCCAAGTCTTTGTCTGTGCCAGAAAATGAGCTTCAACAGCACCCAGTTAAAGCTCTCTCTCAGCCAAGAACCCGTCCAGCCATGTCTTTCTACCCTTCTCTCCAAGATATCATGAGCACCCTAGTCAGATGCCTCCTGGGATCCAGATACTCCATTTCCCTAGCAACAGACACACACACACACACACACACACACACACACACACACACACACACACACCTGCTCCTATTGATGGTCAACTTGACATATCTAGCAAAATGCAAACTTCTTGGTATGCCTTTAAGGGAAGACTCACCCTAAATGTGGGGGCACCATCCCATGGGCTGGGGTTCTGGACTGAAAGGAAACAAGTTGAAAACATCGTCCACCTCTCTCTGCTTCCTGACTGGGGATGTTACATTGCCAACTGCCTCACATTCCTACCACCACAATTTTGCCACCATCATGGACTGTTTCCAGAATGAACCGCCCCTTCCTTAAATTGTCTTTGTCCCAGCTACATGCATAGTAACTAATGCAGGTGGTGGGTATAACAGCCTCCCCTTCTTATAAACAGTGCTTTCCCACCCCTACCCCAAAGATCTCTCAGAACATCCTTGTAGTCCCGGTCCATAGTCAGCAGTCAGTGGCTGAGATGCTCTCACCCACATGATGCTAAGTTCTCACCACACCCACCCCTTCTCAGCAGTTTTAATCTCAGATGATAGCACTTGCAGAAGAAACCTTTGGTCCCTCCTATCAGTGTGTGGCAAAAAGGTCAACAATTGCATTTGCTGTGCAATTTCTGGAAGCAGGACAGAAAGAACAAATATCCCCCAATAAGATCTCTCCTTTCCCCTGTGTGTGTGTGTGTGTGTGTGTGTGTGTGTGTGTGTGTGTGTGTGTGTGTGTATGTATGTGTCCATCCAACAGTCTGGCCACATAGAAACTAACACCTTTGAAAGCAGGTATTTAAAACAAAATCTAGCTTGTCTTCCAGCCACACCACCAAGCAAGTTGTTTAAGCATCCTTCACACTGCTCTGGCTACACTCTACCTGCTCCCTTCTTGGATCTCACACCGGTGGTCTGTCGGCAGCCCTGTAATTAAGTCACTGTGTGCACACAGTTTCACTTGTGCTGGCCGGTGTGAGCTGGACTTTCTGAGGGAAGTGTGAATCAACTCACAGATGCACTTACTCGGCAGTGGCACGTCTGAACAGGATGTCAAAATGGAGTGAACGTCCTTGGCTTTAGCATTAGGAAGCAGAAGTGAGCACTGGACTAGCCAAACCTGCCCTCTGTCTGTCCCTCCTTCCTTCGTCCTTTCCTGCACTCCTCCCTTAATTTCCTCTCTCTTTCCCATTGATCTCTGGTTCTTGGTCTCTCTCAGTCATCTTGGCTCTGTTCCCAAGGTAACTGTCAGACATCCATGCTGGCTAACTTCTTACTGGTATTTTGCTGACAATGACTTAGAAACTGGAGACATTTCTTTTGGAAAAAAAAAAATCTTGTGTATATGTGGGGAAAGGGGGCATGCATGTGTGGTGTGCAAGTATGTGTGTGAACATGGCTATATGACCGCCTTAGATATTATCCTCAGGAATGCTGTCTGCCTCCTGCTAGACAAGGTTCTCTTACTAAATCTGGAACAGCAATGGCTGATAGGCTGGAGCCTTAGGGACTCTATTGCCTCCACTTACCCAATGCTTGGATTAAGAATGTGGGCTGCCACACCTGGTGTTTCCACGTCACTTCTGGGGATTGAACTCAGGTCTTCTACATGTACAGCATGTGCTTCAATAATGCCATCTCCCCACTGCAGTGACTTGAAGATATTTCTTTATTTGTGGACCTTTAGCTTCAACTTAATCCTGCCTGTAATTTTCCCCATTCTGGGGTCTTTCTGGGGGCAGGGGTGGAAGGTCTGTATAGGAAGCAGATCTCTTCATGCTCCTCAGAGATAGCCATTCTAGGCCCATTGGTGCTCTGCAAAACTGAAAACGCTTGTGGAGTGTTGAATAGAAAGAAGAGTAGACTGTGAAGATAAACAAGGACCAGGGTGCCTGGAATACTCCTCTGAGATGTGATTGTGGAGGGCCTCCATCTGCTGGTCCCTAAGCTTTTCCGGCTGGCTTCCAAGTGCTTCACCAGTAGCTGCACAGACAATTAGGTGGATTAGACTAACTAGTAATGGGGGATTTGGACACTAATCCCCTTCCGGTTGTTAATATTAATTAAAGAGCTCTTCCCTCTCCATATGTAACAAACACTAACTATTTCATTAAAGGAAAGAAGAGAAAATGTCACATGGCACGGATGTATCTAGGAGGCTCTGTGTGTTTGTTATTATTCCTGGAACACAAACTTTGTGGTCCATGGGAGATGCTGGGGAGAGGAAGACAGAACGCAATCCATCACTTCTTAAATTCTCAAACACAAATGCCTATCTTTTCCCCCTCAAGAATTTTACTCTGGTCACTATGGGAAAATTATCTGGATTAAGACTGAGGGGATCAGTGTTGTGAGCAGTCTCCATGGGGGGCCTGTAAGTGTGCATGCATGTGAGCATGTGCATGTAAGGAGAAACTTTCCTCATGGCCAAGATTGTCTAACGCAACCAGCTGGCAGGTTCATTGGTGCACAGGTTCCCAAGCAGTGTGCATTTCTGCTGTCCTGGGAGATGCTAGGCAACATGGCAAGAGTATTATCACCTCCCAGGGCTAGGCCTACAAATCTCTGTCCCAGACTGCTGCATGCAGAAGCAAAGCTACTCATGATCAAACAGCAAGGAGCATTTGCTGCACACGTTGCAACACCCATGGAATGTATTTGAGCCCATCTGTGTGCCAGATTCAGAAGACAGCAGAGATGAGCTACCCCCACCCCTGGACCATTTCTATTAAGTCCATCAGACTCTGAAGTTCAAATGGGAAAAACTACACCTGGTTTCCTTTCTGCTCAGACCAAAGGATTTACAAGACACTGTGGGCTCATCGCATTACAAGACTGAGTGCACATGCGTGCATGTGTGTATGTTTGCGTGTGTGTGCATGTGCACGTGCGTGCATGCACATTGATTGTGTATATATGTTTGCCTCATCAGGTAGAATATGCATGTGTGGATATGCAGGTATAGGTGTATATATAAGTGTCTCTCCAGGCATGTGTATGACATGTTCATGTGTATGAATATTTATATGCATGTCTGTGTAGCCTACACATGCACATGTATATTTGTGCCCCTAGCTATGGGTGTCTGTCAGCATATGTGTGTATTTTTGTGAATATGTGTGTTTCCTCAGGTATATTCAGGTACAACTACATAAATATTCACATATGTGTGGGGTAAACATGTGTATATGAGCATACAGTTATACATGTGTTCACTTGTACATACATTATGCATAAGTATATATGTGAGCAGTGTTAAAAGGAAAGTTCATAGCACTAGTTGCCTACATAAAAAAAAAATGGAGAAATCTCACAAAAGAGACTTAACAGCACAGCTGAAATCTCTAGAACAAATAGAAGCAAACTCACCCAGAAAAAAAAAACAGATGGAAAATCAGGTCTGAAATCAATAAAATTGAAACAAAGAAACAATACAAAGAATTAATTAAAAAAAAATAAGTTGGCTCTTTGAGAAAGTCAACAAGATAGACAAACCCTTATACAACTAATTAAAAGGTAGAGAGAGAATATGTAAATTAACAAAATCAGAAATGAAAAGGGGGACATAACAACAGACACCGAAGAAATCCAGAGAATTATTAGGTCATACTTCAAAAATCTATACTTCACAAAATTGGAAAACCTAAAAGAAATGGACAGCTTTCTGGACAGATACCACTTACCAAAATTAAATCAAGATCAGATAAATGACCTAAATAGGCCTATATTCCCTAAGGAAATAGAAGCAAATATTAAGTCTCCCAAGGGTGGGGGGAAGCCCAGGGCTAGAATGGCTTCAGTGCAGGATTCTACCAGAATTTCAAAGAAGAATTAATACCAATACCCTGCAAATTGTTCCAAACAAAGGAACTGAAGGAACATTGCCAAACTCTTTTATGAAACTACAGTCACTCTGATACCCAAACCACACAAAGATGCAACAAAGAAAGAGGATTACAGACCAGTCTCCCTCATGAATATTAATGCATAAATACTCAATAAAATACTGGCAAACTGAATTCAAGATCATATAAAAAAAATCATGCATCCCAGAATGCATGTGTGGGGAAATAATCTTCCTCTCCACAGCCAGCAATGATCATGGGGGCAGGGCTTACTTCTCCCTTTGAGCATCTCTCAATGTTCCAAGACTGCAAGGATATTGCAGAGGCACCAGCAAGTTAGCCACATTTTCCCCACAAACCCTACCAAGCAGGGATCTCCACACCCAACCTGAGCATATTTTAACTAATGAGAGCTGACAGCTTACTTAGGTAGATGAAGCATATTTCCATAATGGGTCATGAGTGGCATGCATAGTTCTATTAATGGATCTTTGGATTTGGTCACAGAATTTCTTCATCAGAGGTACACATTACACTAAGTACACCCTCTTGAACTGGTGGCATCCCAAGAGAGTTCAGAAAACAGTCAATTCTACTGACAAAAGATAGTCTACTTGCAAACATTACTAGAAATTGATTTTCAACTAAAGGTGGCTTTATGTCTTTGCTAACTTATGACTTAATGAGTTTTTTTAAAAAAGAGTCTTCTATATCCTAGGCCATACTCAAAGTTGCTAAAGGTGTACCTAAAGATGACTCTGAACTTCTGATCCTCCTGTTCCCACCTTCCCAGTGCTGAGACAGCAAATGGGTAACACCAGGCTTGGTCTATGTGACACTGAGATGGTAAGCACTTTACCACCTCAGTTGTGAGCCTGGCCCTTTAATGACTATTTTTAACCTCATCGTGAGGATAGCAAAAATATAGCTTCATACTACTTTAAAGACATCCAGAATCTGGACCAAAAATCATATATGTGAACAACTGTACCCACCCTCTGCGCTCAATTTCACATTGCTGTTACAGAATGCCTGGTATACATTTAGAAACAGAAAGGATTCATTTAGCTCATGGCTCCAGAGGTTTCAGTCCATAGTAGAGTGAAGCGGGTGGAGGAGAGCAGCTCATTATGGTGGCCAAGAAACAGAAAGAGAGAGTGCCAACGCTGTTTCCCCTTTCTCCCCTTTTATACTATCCAGCAGTTGACTTTAAGATAGTACCATCCATCCTCAGGACAAGGCTTCCACTCTTGGTTAACTATCTCTAGAAACACCCAATGGTGTGAATTGCTAATCTCCTAAGAATTCCCTGGTCCAATCAAGTTGACAATTGAAGTTAACACTCTACAAGGGGCATATACATAAGTATGACAAGCCCAATGTTGGGGGAAGCCATAACAGGGCTCTTAAACCCTAACATTCTCTTCTTCCAAGCACTATGCAAGCTCAGGGCTCTCCTTTGAAAGACACAAACTCTGGGCATGTGTGATGCTAGGACCCAAAGTCCTGTAGACCACAAAATAAAATACTGTTACCATTGGAGAATAGATGTTCCTTGGTTACCTGCCAAGCCTGGGGTAGGAAGAATCTGTATAGTGGTCCAGTGAGGACATAAAAAATACAGTAAGAGATGGTTGAAACTTCTGTACTTGGGAGACAGATGATGTTTTAGTTACTTTTCTATTGCTGTGAAGAGAAACCATCACCAAGGCAATTTACAAAAGAAAGAATTTATAGGGAGTCCACACTTGCAGGAGGGTAGCATCTATGACCATCATGGCAGGAAGCATGGCTGTAGACAGGCAAGCTGGAGCAGTAGCTGAAAATTCACATCTTCTCTCCACATGCACAAGGCAGATAGAAAGCTAACTGGGACTGGTGTGGGAGTTAGAAATATCCCTCCAGTGATGTATCTCCTCCAACAAGGCCATACCTCCTAATCATCCCCAAACTGGGGATGAAGTATTCAAACATATGGGTCTATGGGGGTCATTCTCATTAAAACTACCATATGTGGCTTCCAAGGTCTTCGATAGGTCCCTAAGGACATATGTACTAAGGGAATCTGCTGGGCCTACTACCAGGATTGAATGGCTTCCTCTCATACTCACTCAGACTTGCGGAAATCTCCAGAGCATAGGACTAAGAAGCCCATAAACCCAAAAGCAGAGAAAGATCCATAGCCTGTAAAGGTGATCTCCCATGAACATAACTTCAAAAGGATATAGATTTAAAAACCTCAAGGAAACAAACAAACAACAACAAACAATCACCCCCAAACCAAAATAACTAACCAACCAACTAAAGGGATACATGGACGGATGGACGGATGGATGGACAGATGGATGGATGGATGGATGGATGGATGGATAAATGAATTCAAATGCAGCTTAGGGAAGGGAAAGAATTTCCCAAGCTAATAATGATCAGTAACTTTGGAAACTATACCTATAAACTGAAAAGATGATAATCACTGAGACTAAAATTAGTGACCTTATAACCACAAGAGAAAGTAGCATGTAGGCTTTCCTCCACATGAGATTTGGGCATTCACCCCAGTCCATGACACAGTGGCCAAGAGAACAGAGTGATGATGATAGGTGAGTGAAGAGAGATCTGGAGAAATAACACAAAATGATATGAATAAGATAAGTACTGTCACTCTTGCAGGCTACAACCAGCAGGACAAGGGATTGTGCTTTTAAATACTCATGGGAGAAAACAATTGCAGTTCCTTACCATGGTTCCCACTGCTGCTGGGTGTGCTACACATTGGTTGTGACATGTTGTGATAGATTGATTACTTTAAATGTTCCCCAACAGCTCCTAAATAAATATTCAGACTAAATCTAACAAGGATATTACCAAGACTTACAGTTTGTACTTCCTGAAGCAATGTGTTAAGCAATGCCTGGGTCTGCTTAAGTATGGCTATGACAGTGACAGAGGACTACCCTGGGAGCAGAAAAAAACCTGTTAGAGGTAACCTTGGACTGTCTGTGGGGGCTATCCCAGCTCTGTCTCCTGGAAGTGTGGTATGAGTTCTCTGAAATGTCTTCAAAGCCGCTGTCTTTTCCTCTTCTAACTCTAAGGGTCTTAGCAAGTGGTCATCTCCTCCCTGAGTTGTTCTAAGCAGAGATTTGAACTTCTTTTCTATTTTTGTTTAGTTTTGTTTTGTTTGAGACAGGTTCTTGTGTATCCCAGGCTAGCCTCAAACATGCTATATAGCCAAGGGTGGCCTTGAACTTCTGGTCTACCTCTACAGCATTGGGATTACAGGTGTATACCCATTTATGCAGTGCTGGGAACTGAACACAGGACTTTGTGCATGCTAGGCAAGTTCTCTACCTTCTGAGCCACATCCAGGCCCTTCTTTTATACTTCTGTGATCAGCATTCACTTTTTGCAGAATCTTTCTGTTGGGTTCCACTTCTTGCTGTAGGTCTCACCTTGAAGTTGCTTTCCCACATACCTCTTACTGTATACGTCATACAGCGCCGTGATGCTCTTTGACTTCCTGGTACCCTTGTACCAGGTATCTCAGCTTATCACTCTTAAATCCTTCCTTCCATAAAGTACCAGAAAGGGACCCAGGACTGTCATATTCTTTGAAACCCTGCAACAAAATGATGGCCTTTCTTCCCTTTCTAATTCTTGACCTTCACTTCCATCTCAGAGTTCTGAATTGTCTTTCTGTCCACACTTCCAAAATTATGTTCACAACATTTTCAGCATGCATTCCCAGTTTTTCTTCTCCTTTGGCATCTTCATCAGAATCACCCTCAATTCACCATTCATGTGGTCTAAGGTTTTCTACACTATTCCTCCAGATACTCCCAGCTTTTTCTATATCTGAGATGCAAAAACATGTCCACATCACCAGATGTTGGTTATAGCAACAACTCCAGTTTTCTGTCCCAAATTTCTGTCTTTCTCCAGCTCAAAATTTTTATTACAGAATATAAGTGACTGGTTAATTTATATAAAGAAAAAAAAGAAAGAAAGAAAGGAAAGGAAGGAAGAAATCTGGGCTGGGAAGTTGGTCCAGTAAGAAAATCCTTATCACAAAAGCATAGGGACCTGGGTTTGATTCTTGAAACCCACATTTTAAAAGCATGACATGATGGCATGTTCTTGTAATCTCAGTTTTGAGAAAGTATTGACTGATGGATCCCCAGGGCTCACTGGCCAGCCAATCTAGCTGAGTCGGCAAGTTCCAAGTGAAAGACCCTGTCTCAAAAACATAAGAAATTGAGGAAGACACATGACACTGACCTGTGGCTGCCATGTGCATACACATACACATATGAATGTACATGCTCACAAAATATATTTCTCATAGTGAGGCAGATGGGAAAGTGCAAGTAGCTTTATCCAGCTCACAGAGCTCCCATGCTGCATCTGTCCATGGAGGAGGGTAGAAGGGCAGGAAAGGACAAGGTCACAACAGAGGAGAGGGTAACCTCATTGTCCCCATGGATTCCTACAGTAAACAACCCCCTCCCCCACAGCAAAGTTATTCATGAAGACCCCATTTCTCCACTTTGTGGTGCTGAACAGTAAGTTTGTGACTCATTGGTGTTGTAGGATAAATTAGATCTACGGTATCCATAATCCTTAAATACCACATGTTAATTGCTTAATATTACTGAGATGCTCTTTGCACTGAGGTGTGTATAGTGACAGTGGGTAAGGGGAGGCACCAACCTCCACAGTGGCTTTTGTATTCCTCACCACCATATATTCACAAGACAAAACAAAATCTACATGCCAACTTGACTCACCAACATTCCTGATGAAGCAATGAAAATTCCTAATTTGATTACACAGGTGCCCTGGAGTGTCTATCACATCACTGTCCCATGTGACAAGCTGGGATGCTTTGCTAGCTACAGCACATCACTGTCTTCATGAAAATCATCTCCACAGCTGTTAGTGGTTGCGGATGCAAACCTGACTTGCCACAGTTTCCATGAAATATAGTTGAAATATCATTTTAACTTGAAAGAACAGCTCACAAACCATGATTTCTCAGATATTACTTTTTTCAAAAACAAAGTAAGCCTGTCATTTTAATGAAAACCCTAGTTGTCAACACTCAAATTTGAACTTTCAAGTCAACTTTTAATTTTGAAAGTTTGCTTATGCTGCATCAAACCTGAAAGATTCTCAATAATTAGAAGCCTTTTTGATTGGTTTACTGCTATTAATGAATTCAGTTTTGTTTTGGAAAATAAAATATGCCATGATGTTGAAGATCTATGTAACCATATTCACCAATGCAGGACATCATAAAATCATACTTGGGTCCCATTGTTTCTGGTTTCACTTCCGGGACCCAGCGCTGGCTGCAGAATCCCAGCGCTCTCTGGGGCAGGGGCAGGTGGACTCTGTCCCTGACCACTTCAACGGCACCTGCTGAGGGAAACCCCGCCACGACCTCGAACTGAGCGAACCAACTGTAGGGGTCTCTGAAAGACAGAATCAGACCCTGACCAGAAAGGTGACAGGAGGCATACAAACCCGAGTGCCACAACTGACCAGGACCCATCTAATCGTGAACCACTGAAGCCATGGGCAAACGTCAGTGCAAAAAATTACATAATACTACAA